>JAOPUD010000162.1:14141773-14156460 GCA_027122715.1 Trisopterus minutus
ACACACACACACACACACACACACACACACACACACACACACACACACACACACACACACACACACACACAATCTGCAGGCATTAATTCAGATGTTTATACCATAGATGTCAGAGCATTATCCCAGTCTTCAGTCTTGCTTTTCAAAAAGTATTCCCATAATTCACACAGCAGATGCGAAAGGAAACCCAACACCACACCCAGAAAAACAGAACTCGATATCCCCTAATGGAATCATGTGGGCATCATTAACAGAAGCAATCCAGCAATTAAGCTTAAGGGGCTTCTGGGAGATTACGTGTTGTCTAACATCGCCATAGCAGCGGGGACACCGCCCAGCTCAAGCCTTGTAAGCCTGTGGGTTCCTGTTGATGCTAGGCAGGATAGCGGGCCCCACAAGGCACACAGTGACTCAGTTCCTTGAGGGCTTCCTGACTGCAGTTGGTGCAGATATAGGGAGGCTTCAGAGACAGAACCCTTATCTTGTAGACATGGTCGAGTATAGGCAATGGTAAAACGTAAAACGGGTAGGATAAGGCAGTTACCGTGACTAGACTTTCAAATCTAGTTAAATAAGCCACTCACATGTGGAGTTATCGTAGTAATTGCCGGTCTGTTTTGGTGATTTAGAAATGTAGATATCTTGACCTGCTGGCAGAAAGCCAACTATACCAGTAATTGTTTTACTAGAACGATAGGCAGGAGGACAGAAAGGAAGATGAAAAAATGCTTCAAGAGGAATTAAATATAGTTAACTTTATTCTTTTTAAATTTACAAACAAGGCACCCATTGATTCATTTATTTTTAAGAGGTTACCATTGACAATGCAAGAACTCGTTTTAGTCCCAATGAAAAAACACACACGCACACATACACACAATGGCTGTCATTTGTGAGCTGCACCTCAAGTAACGTGACTGTGTATGGTCTTGAAATATTATGGAGGGGTGGACACCAAGAACAGAGGGCAAAGACATAAACCATATGGTAAAGGGGTACTCGTCCAAACCTTCCGGCTCACTTCAAGCCTAATCGGTCGAGCGCAGGTGATCTCGGAGACTAGATAAGAAAGCCTAAAAGAGTAGAACAAAATAAATGGATAGGATCTGTGTGGGTCAGCAAACAAGCACAATGTTTAACACGCATGAGCCACAATTGACAGGGCAGTTAACCATACAAAACGGGAACCCATAAGTCAAAAATCTATATAATGAGCATAAAAACAAATGTAGAGGAAATTAAAAAAGGGAAACGTTCCCATCAATAATCAAATTTAAAAGTACAAGAGCGCTGGGGTGTTTAATGGCAATGGAGAAGTCTGGATTCTTTAGATTTCCTGAATGCATAATCATGGCACAAACGCAGCTAAAACGAAACAGGAAGTGATTTGGGGGAACTAAAGACAGAGACACGGTCCACCAACGTCTACACCCGGACACAACAGAATGTGCAAAGGCACAACAAATCCTTCTCAGTTATCAACTATTAATGTTGAAGGAACCCTGAATTACATTTTTCCGATAATCCCCAGACAGGAGAATCCACACCGTACCAGAGCACACACACAAAATGACAGAACAACCCGAAAAACTGCCCAATGATCCCACTTGCAAGACATTGTCTGAATATAGAGATTATAAAAACTGCAGAGATTAAAGTATTCTTAAAACAAAATGACAAGACAGTGATCCGTGCAGTGAGTATTGGGAAGCTTGCAAAAATAATTAAGTAACATGTTGCGTAATTGGTTACATTCACAGGATAACATTACGAGTACACAAACCGTTGACTGACCGCAACATTCATATCCTTGCAGTCATGTTAACCTCCTTGTGTGGTAGAAAACATGATTACCGTTCTTTCACGACGGTTTACAGTTGAACCGTCATGCACAGGCCACGCCAAGTTTTTGCAGGAGTGCAATTTTATCCTATAAACCGCATGTCCATCACTTATCCTGCAGAAACGTTGAGACCAGTGTCGTTCCTCAATCCACTCGAACATGAAAAACCTCAAGTTCACTTTAATGCCAGGTCAACCCATGTTAAACCACTCATTACAGTGACGAGTAACAAGAGAAACGAGGGGGAATTAAACAAAAAGCACAGCACTACGGGGATCATGAAGGATGCGGTGTGTACATAAGGCTTCACAGGTCAGCCTGTGTTCAAAGACGAGCGTCTGTTATATGATTCCACCATGATGCAAACCCTGAAACAGACATTTCCAGGTCTGAAACAACCCTGGGAAGGTTTGGACTAAGTACAGATTAGTAGACTTTATTGCTAAAGGTAAAATAATCTTACAAGTAGACAGGAAATTGTAGATTTACAGTGAGAATACAAAGACAAAATAACTGGAAAAGGGAAATTGGACCTTTAAGAAAATGTATTCAATTAGAGAATTTTGAATGGATATCATATAGGATATCAGCCAACCTCAGGCATTTATAATGTATGGTTTCAAAATGATGAAATACATACAAGTCATGATAATTATACCTACAGTGCCTCAAAGGTCCAACATCTTTCCCATCAATCTCATAAGCTTTTTTTTTTACCTTAGAGGTAAATACTTGGATGACCGGAGATGGATTTCAAAATGACCAGAGAAAAAAAAAAAAACTAAAGACAAGCTTTTCAAATGTAGAATATATGTTTCCATAGGCACAGGTTTCAAAGCAAACACCTTGTGCTTGGTCAACATTTGTAAGCCAGCCATTGCATACTGAAAACACTCAAAGACATTACCGCTGGACACTAGGGTTTGCCCTGGTACAGCTAGAAATGTGTTAATGATTCACCAAAGGAGTTACAGTTGGAAAACGAGAGAGAGGGAGATCATTCAAAGCCAAACCCATGCAACTTTCCTAACCATTCCAAAAAGTACATCCTAATCTCAACTCATTATGCATCAATGTAGACCTGGTTTTTCATTATGAAAAGTCCAAACGCTGCTCTTCCATCACATGAGGCTGGAACTGTGCCTAGGACCAGTGGACCAGGGAAACATCATCCATATGAAATGGGAAAAGTAAAAAAAAAAGACTTCTGGAGAGATACAATTAACGATATGCAACATTGAGCTTTCCTTGGACTTTTGAGACTAGTCCCACAGTCTGTGCATGGTCAGGGTGTTTAGCTGGTTTTAATGTAAACAGGTAAACATAAAAGTAGGCGGAGTGAAGGGCCCCATGCCTAGACATCTTTTCTCTCAATGCCTCCCAGTGCCAACCTTTCTTCCATCTACCTCTGCAGTCTTCTTCAGTATCTCATGGTGGAGGAAGCCCGGAAGTAGGAGAGGAACTTGAAGCAAAGGCTGACCACAAAGTACCAGATGTTTCTGGCCATCTGGGAGCGCGCGATGAAGACTCGCCAAAAGAGCACCACCAGGATGGTGTTGAAGGCATAGCGGATGTTCCTCAGCCTGGAAATACAGAACAGGAGCGCTGCTTTAAAAACAGATTTACTTAACTAGTTCAGGATAGACATGGTTATTTGAGGGAGATTACAGTACAGCCTAGTACATACACTACCATAAAATAGTGTTTCACCCCCAAAAATGCATTACCGAAAAGACTATGGCAAAAGGATTGCGTTATTGTGCAGCTCCATGGCTCAAACCACTAGCGCCCTACCCAGGTGATACAACGATGGACGGCGTCAGGAGGAGTGAGTGGGACTTTACTGTGAGTTACTGAGTCCTGTCCATCATTGAACCCGGGAGTAGCACAAGGTTGGCTAACCTGAGAAATGCAACATGCAGACTATTTCTGATCTTGCAGAGGTCGATCGACCTTACCCGCTTAGATGTAAAAAATGTTGGGGTTCTTACATGTGGAAATGTCTAAAGCAAACACAGACCTTCTGACAATGAGTCAGACAATGAATCCCATGATAGTTCAAATTGTGCCAGGTCAGAATTAGAACAACAAAACACATGGTTGCGTAGCACAGAATTTCAGTAGACATCAGGGCTCAGCACCTACTTAATGCAAGCATTGTATTGAGTGGGGAAGGACACACTTTTGCAACTAAAGAAAATAAATTGTGTACAATATTCCTAGGGACCACTCTTGAGTGGAACCACCCAACAGAGTGCAGATGGAGGTCGTTGTAATATGAACACAGAAAATCTGAATATCACAAAAATCGCAGCAATTCATGATTCATTTTAGCATAGTTCTTGTGAAATGATGACTATCCTTAGGTAATCATTATTTATAGTTGACCACAAAGCGTGTGCATCAGGGTGCCGTCTGACACATCGCCCGTGCAGTCACATTTAGTTTCTATAGCGATAGATAACTGCCACTCAATCATAAAGACCCTCCATGAGGGAGGCTATGCCTATGGATAATGGCAGGAACTATCTGGGCATTGCACGCATGTGTGGATGAGTCAGTGATCAATGGAAGGATGGACAACGTTAAACTCCAACATTTGAATGCAACGATGGCCTATTGTTATAATGCCCCCTCAACTTGAAATGCACTACAGATAAAACTGAAACTGAATATGTTCATCCCCCTTTCTGACTTTATGTGTTGCAGACACTTTACATTACCAGTGTGAATGTGTCTAGGTTGTCTTTAATAGCCTGCATATGCTTCCTGTTTTGTTAATTGTGTTTCTTTCTTTCATTCTCGGCCAGGGCTCACTTGTAAAAGACTACTGTCTCCATGTGACTACCCTGGGGAAAAAAAAATAGAAAAATGTATAAAAGATTTAGCTCCTCCAGTAAATATGTAGAGGCTAGTCATTAGTGCTTTTTTACCAGCGTTGGTCATGTGGGCTTGGTCTAGACTCACTTGTTGAGGTGTTTGCGTGCAGCGGGGAGGCCAGACAGATCCTCGTTGAGGACGTACTTCTTGGTGCCCATGCAGTAGCTCTCCATGTACTCTGCCCAGTTCAGCTGGCGCACGTCAAAGTTGAACACCTAGCAGTGGAAGGGAGGAGAGCATCTAGTGGGAACAAGAACTCAAGGCTCACGTCAACACTGGCATCTTCTGCGGTTGGTTAACAAAACAGAGATCCATTGTACCTCTTAGAACCTAGAAGTTGCGAAACACTTGCAATGTCAGCATTGGTCTTTACATTTTAATAACCCAATAAATGTTCTCCACTAAAGACATCTATGAATGGGAATTTTCACAGCAGATGGGTATAAACCTGATTAACCAACTGGGGAACACTAACTTCTACTCATAGTGGCCCTCTAAATCAAATTTATTTATTTTTGGCTGCCAGCACTTGGTACGTAGAAAATATTATTACTACATACTACAGCCGGTTATATTACAAGACCAAAAGTGGAGCAGAAATGCAAGCTTTCACCCACTGAACAGATCATTTAAATTCCAGTAGATACAAGAACAGGCAAAGACAATACGTCTATTCAGTGCTGCTCCGAGGTTTCAACGCTGAATCACGCCATTGTAAATCAGACACACTCCCAGCTCAGTGTTCATGTCGGCCGTTTCTATACACACACGCCCAAGGATACAAAATAGCCAGGACACACATTGAAGACTAAAGAGATACGATCCATTAAGATTAATTAATTCAAATGTGCACGTGTTCTACCTTCTTATCTTCTGGGCTCATTCGGGCCATGAGCATGCTCAGGTTTTCAGTGTTCCAGACCCAGGAGTGACTGGTGAAGTACTCCAACACCATCATGGCTTTGTGTAGACGGTTGATCGTCTTCATCATCCTGGGAGGTCAGTAGGACAGGACATTAGATACAAAGAAAGTGAGCCCTGATGAATGGAGACTAGTGAATTGCAGTAGTGAATCGAGTGATTCAGTTCAATAGGGCGAAAGGATGTTGTCAGAGTAGGTGACGGGGGGTGAATGGGGCCAGAGTTGGATGATGGGTGGGTAAAGAAGTGAATAGAGATTGGTTGGGTATAGGAAGCTGAGATGAACAGCAGTATCACAGATGGTGCTGGGAGGAGAGGTCAGGGTAAAAGCAACAAGATACTCATGCCAGCGAAGGCGGTTGGTCCAAGGCAATTTTTAAATTTTTAAATAATTACATTTAGTATTTCAACTGAATAGCCATTATATCCATTTTGCTCCCTGTATGCTTTGATTGCTGCATAAAACAATTTGATTGTATGCTTTACTCAGCCTCGCTTAGGATAACAGAAATTTCGAAATTTTTGTTTATCAAGTCATCCAATGGTAAAAATCAAGTATCGCCTTGGAGACACCGCTTCTCACCTTCTTCCGGGTGCAAGATACTCAGGACCTTGGTTGACATGCAGACACGAGCAGCTCAACCCCTCTACATGGCTACATTGAACCACTGATAAATACCAATAGGGCCCTTACAGGTCTTTGGTTTGAAAGTGTGTTTCGCAAATGCTTTGATTACGGTATTCAAAAGGACATTAATCAGTCCCAGCTACAGGTGAGGAGGAAATGGCCTCAGAGGAACGTATCCCACTTGTGAAGAGCAACTGCATGTAGGCCACCATCACTGGAAGGTAGCTCCACAGACAACACCGAGACCCATTCATGAAGACTGTGTCACTCAACACAGCCCTTGTGAACATAGGCTCATATTGAAATAAAGGTTATTGGTTGGGATCATTTGAATACTCCAAGTGAAGTGACATTGATGCAGCAATAAACACACATAACGCAGCGCTCAATCAGTGCATATTAATGAGGACATCTGAGCATTAGCGTTGAATATATTAAAGAGGCAGTAATTGTACCTATATTCCAATCAAATGATTGAAAGCTGTAATAAAATCCAATCTGATAAGAATGAATTTTATTGAAATAATTATTCAACGCCCAAAAAGCTAAATGATATAATTATGGTGACATTCCAACAATATACTCAGAAAATCACACGCACCATTTCTGCAAAATGATACATGTCTGAAATTCCTTGGCTTGTAATTAACTTTTCTATTTGCTGAAAATGCCACTCACCTCAGCTGGCAATTCGCTGTGTTCAGTAGGACAAATACTAGACACGGGAGCCAATTATGGTACTGCAATCAATAGACTGCAATTGCACATCCTGAACACAACATGCATTTAGTCAAACCCTAAAGGCCCATGGCTTCGACACAACAGAATGAGTAAAGAATAACGGTAAACTCAAGTTGCCAACATGGCTCGTCCCACAAAACCAAAAACACACAAAAGAAGCCAATCCCATGAATAAAAATCTATTTAACCAAAAAACGTTCCCTATGCAAATCCGGTTAAAGTGCATTCTCAGGTAAATGCAGGGCAGCGCAAAGTAAAACAAAACCCATGCTTGCATAGACAAACATTTCCAGTCATGATAAAGTTGTTAGCTTCCCTTCAACAAAGCCCAAGTCCAGGCCATTCCATGAAGTCACAAGCACCGCAAATGCAACCCTTCTGTCCGTCAGACTTCCTCACCCCACAACCGTCCCTAGGGATGCACCGACACCGATACTTGGATCCGGGGCCAACACCACTTTAAGCAAAGCGCAGTAATGTTGAAAAGCCAGTGAACCCAAAGCGTTGTTATTTTTTTTTTTTTACATGGTAATTTGTTCTGATAGTCGACATGGTAATCTATGCCATTTTATCACGTGTGGAGCTCTTCCTGGGCTGCGGTTGACTGAGTCGTCGGAGAGAACGTTTAGCTTTTCTGCAACGTGTTTGTATACCGACGTATACCGACGGTGTGTGTGGATGGTGGAGCTCCGTCTGAGCAGAGATTTATTCCCGTGTCCGAGGGCTGGGTTTCCTGGACACATAGTGCGTCGCTACGTTATGTGTCACATTTCACATACAACATCACTAATACGACTGTACAAAAAAAAATAAAAAAAGAATCAAAGTTGCCGTGGGCTGCAACCACGGCGATAACACAATCCCCCTCTTTCCTAGAACTCTCAGCCTGGAGAGTCTGAATTCCCGCTGAAACACTGGATTCACTGGCTCTGTCAACTTTAAATGGTATCATTAAGGGCTCTCTATCCGCGAGTACACAAATGCAAGGAGTTGTACTTCGTCTGAGAAAGTGTAATCGGTGCATCCCTAACCGTCACAGAACGAAAAACACCCCTCAGTGAAAAGCGGTTGGTGGAATGGGTGTGGAACAGGTGAAGACCGAGTGGGTTCCCGGTGAGGGAACCGGACAGGTCCAGCCTTACCAGGGCTCACGGCCGGTCAGCCCAAGGTAACCATCATAGATCAGTGCGGGCAGCTTGTGGCTGACCACTGTCCAGTACTGATTGGTTAAGGGATTGGAGCGCAGATTGAGGTTGGGCCTTCTGAAGGCACGTTCTAAGGGGTTGATCTTGAAGCTCATGTTTACAGAGGTCTCTGCAGGAGACAAGACACAGACATCACAAGACAAGGAGACACAATGGGATGAGACGATGAGGATGTGCTGCCTTTTTTTACGTTCAAGCCATCAAATGCATCGTCCTAAAAACCAACCGTCGTCACCGTTAGTTTACCAAGAAGGTCCAAGTAGTCACCAACAGGCTGTTACCCTTAACTCCAGGACATTACAGCAGAGGCAGTGACAACTACCAGATTCATTTCTCATAACCCATCTAAAATCAGGACTCCAAAGAACCAAAGTATCCTTCAGCTCATTTCGGAAACCCAGCCACAGAAAAATAAAACGAAATACACCATGAAGACAAACAAAGTGAAGAATGTATAACCCACCCTGTACATGTATAATGGGTTGTACATCCTTAAGCTCCCAAAGCGACAACTCAGAAGACATGTGACATTTAGCGCTGGCAGTGAGATTATTGGGCAAGGTATAAGCAAAGAGGCAAAGCACATTAGAAGTGAAACAGCAGAAGGTATACGGCATGGGGAGGCATAGATTTGGTGAACGACTTAAGTCGGCGATGACAAGTTTACCTTGGCTCTCGTCCAATCAACCTGAGGTACAGATCATAGAGGAAAGCCGGAGCCTTGTGGCTCACAGCAATCCAATACTGATTGATTAGGTGATTTGTTGTGAGATTAACATTGGGCCGTCGGAAAGCCTGCTCAAGCGGGTTCCTCTTGAACGTGGATATTACATGGTGCTCTGAGGGACAAAAGGTGTTGAATGTCATGACATTGGTTACCAAGGCCACACCAAGAGTAAAACATGACCATTTCTTAAGTCAAAGCGATTGGTTCGGATCTGTTCCATACCACTAAACATTAGGGGGGTACACCGTTTGTATACGTTTAAACATTTGTCTAGTTGATTTATTTAGCACCTGGCAGTTATCTATGCTGAACCGTCCCTGCCCTGAATTAATCATATCAAAGGATTATTTTCATTCTCCACTCCACAGAATGCCAGGCACGTTATATAAATGAAACGTATACGCTTCCATCTGGTTCATCAAGTCAAGCAGCTTTTGGTTATTTATTTTACTTCAAAAAGCAGCACATGCAAACAATGGTTGTTGCAGACCTGGTACCCTTAGTAACGAGTCAACAAAGAGACTGACTATGATTACCTCAACACGAGGTGCGTTCACACCAAAACCGAAGCTTATTTTATGCACGGCTGGATAACATAGTCGTAGAAATAGTGCATGCAAAGAGACGACGGACGCGAAATGTGCATGATTATATCTGCTCGAACGTTGCCAATTTGCGTTATTCGGACGAGATTAAATATTTTAACTTTGGCACGAATTTTGCATAACGCTGTGTCATGAAAGCGAGACATTGTGGAGATTCCCTCAGCGTCACTTAACGCCCTGAAGTACTGACTGAATCACAGTCATCCAGACTGCTGCAGCTCCTGGAGAAGACCAGTACAAGAGTTGATCTAATGGGAGTTATCCCGGCCGTGGCTGGCGGAAAGCACCGTAGGCGTTCAGGCGAGCACTCATTCTTTGCACGATTAACCTCTTGCGTTCGCGTGGTCAGCGAGTAACAGAAATTATAAAAGTCACTTTGCTTTTGGTGTGAGGACGGCGTACTATGCACTCACTCAACAGATAGGAAACACTTAGAGTGTATGACATTGAATGAACATTTCCTGTCATACGCGGCACATTCGAATTAAATTGTGATTTACTACTTCCATAAATTAAAAAAACAACAACAACAACAAAATAGTATTACCATCTCAATCAACTCAAAACATAGCTTACCAACTTCTCCCCAGCGGAAGGGGTTAATTCCCCCAGTGGTGCAGTTGTACACCATGATGTTCTTGGGCCTGTTCACAGAAAGAGTAGTAAGTCCACCGTGTGGCCCGCGGCAAGGCAGCGTGAAGTCCATCATGAGTGGGTGTGCGTGGGTCGGACCTGTTGTGCATCTGGGCTCCAGAGTGCCAGGCGGCGGCCAGCGTGGTGTTGATGACCACGTCCACCGGCACCAGGTCGGCCACCGCGTCGTTGGCGGCCCGCATGGTCCGCAGGATGCCCTTACCCGCCTAGTTACCATGGGGGAGAGGATGAGGCACACGCAGAGAATTAGTACAACACATATTGAGCTCAAAAGAAAAGTAAAAAAAAAAAATGCTTGACACATCTCCCCTTTCTGTGTTTGATACTTACAGCGATGAATATTCCACTGGGTCCATTAAAGTTATCAATCCACCCCTATAAATATATAAAAAAATAATACAATTATACAATTCAATTCTGTGCATTAGTACTGTATTTCTGATTCACCTCATTTCTAACCAGACAAATGTTGGCATGATCCTAAAGTCTGGGGCTGACTCACAGGGAAGGGCTCCTTCCAGCTGGCTCCCACTATGGAGGGTCTGACGATGGCCACGTTCAGGCTGCCGGCCTCCTGCTGCACCAGGTACTCAGCCAGGGCCTTGGTGAAGGTGTAGGTGTTGGGGCGCTTCCCGAGCAGCTTGGGAGTCAGCGCTGACACCATCTTCTCATCCATCCAGCTGGAGGGAAAATGTGCGTCGTTAAATTACGTAGAGCTGTGACCGGTAGGCGGGTTTTATTTGACTGCAATCCAAATCATTTTCAACCAACACAAACTGCTAAAAATGTCATCTTCATTCCACTGGATAAGAGCAGGAGCTTAATTAGAACTGCAACCTGTAAACCTATACTGCACTGCAGTGGCTTGGCTGCCTAGGGTGCTGGCTGCATTACTGACCTAAATAAACCTGTGAAACTTGCATTTTGCTGTTACCAAGAACAGAGGGGAGGAAGGATCAGTTAAAAAAAAAAAAATAAGTAGAATAGTGAGTCCTTTCTATCAAAACTGACCAAGTGTTCACCAGTAGGCATTTCGTATGTCATATCTGACATTTCAGCCGACCACAAAAAGTGCATAACATGATTTAAGTCTTCTGCTGCTTACAATATCCATAAATGTCCAGCAGTGACTTGACGACCACGGATGAACTTACTCCAGGCTTTCAATTAGCTTCCTGTAGTCGACTGGTGGGGTGTAGACCACCTCCTCGATGAGCTCCCGGTCACAGTTGGCGTAGGCTGTGGAGACGTGGAGGAACACCTCCAGGTGCTTCATACTGTGGGCCAGTGTCACCATCTTCTGGGTTGCCAGGACATTTAGCTGAAATGCATCCCTATAAAGAGGACAAATGGTTATGAAAGGAGTCCTCTCTTGTAGAAGATCATTATCACCAGGCCCATCTTTTCCATTCTTAAGAAAGGAAACTAGATATGTTTTAATACAAATGCTCTGAAATACATTCTGGTTTATATTCATAAGAGGATCAAGTGGAAGATTCAAATCAAGCCCAGCGATAACAACTCACTTGAGGGGTTCATTAAAGCGAACAGTGGCGGCCCAGTGGAAGACGATGTGGATGTGTTCGGCCAGGGTGGCCTGGTCCTCTTTGCTGAGATTCAGGTCCTTCTGTGTGAGGTCACTGTTCACTGCAATGATCTTCTCCGCAAAATCAGGCTGCTCATCCTGCAACTTGTCAAACAACTGACAATGCAAACCAAATGATGTGAGGATAAACAGATTCAAGGGAGGTCCTTTCGATCATTTCTAAGACCAACGCAAAATAAATTGATGTAAAGAAGAAAAAAAAAAAGTCCTCCTCTTTAATAGTAATCAGTGCAGACATTATCCCCTCGTCTAACCAGCCTAAGCCGCTGCTCAATGGTCACCTTGGAGTTGATGACGTCTGCGATGCGACTCTGGGGAGACTGGCCCGCTTTGGGCCTGACCATCACATAGACGGAGCGCACCTCCGGGCAGGACCTCAGCAGCTTCTCCAGGAGAACCTGGAACCCAAGCGTCAGGCAACTTAAAACCAGGTTTATTTTAAATCAAAAGCATTAAGCAGCAAAAAGTTAGCCATGTGTACTTGATAAATGACTGATCTAACAATTATCCATGTGTAATTTAATTATTTACAGCTGATCGGCTAACCGGTGGATCTCTACTACTGAAGCAGAAACAAAAGTTAATTAGAACAGGGTGCAAGTGCCACAGATAAATATTTACACTGGTTTAAATTTCCATTCCATCAATTCGACAAGCCGACACTGAATAGGTTTTTAAGACTAGAGAAACAATAATTGTTTGCAATTATTGATTGTACATCACGAATGGAGACCCACAGTCGACCCAGTGCAGAATTGTTAACACTCATCCAGCCCTGATGGAGGTACCTTGCCCATGAAGCCAGTTGCACCGGTGATCAGCACATTCTTTCCCGCATAGTATTCTGGGATGCTCACCATGATGACAGCCCTCCAATTTTAATTTGGACAAAAGCTTTTAAAAAGTTCACCTGCAAACAAATCGAAAATTAGTTCAGACTTCAGACCATTGTGCACCACATTCGAGTATTCACATTAATACTTGAATTCACATTCAAGTATTATTAAAAAAATGATCAAAATGCAACGCTCAGAATCAATTGACACCTCCACAGCAAGAACTACTACTTGCAGAGAGCACTTCAAACAGTGGCCCGTGGCAAGACAGTGATATAGAGCCTTATCAGTCATCAGTATTGGTCAATGCAGAAGTCATTCACATGGCTCCTGATAACAGATTGATGTTTAACCATTTACAGAGGTTTATGGCCCAACTAAGTTATGCAAAACAACCAGTAGCTCAATATCAGATAAACCTTTCTTTTAAAAAGTATTTAATAGGCCTACCAGGCAGCACAAAACCAAAACCAAAATATGTTTGCACCATTATCTGCCATGCCATTGCATACACCTAACCGGATCACAGTTGATGACCAATATCAGCCTAAAGTAGGACTTGAACATTGGTAATTGGGCAAAGTATTTCAGGTAAGAAGATACATTTGCTAATTAACTTTTAATGCGACAAGCCATCATTTTCTGGCTGGTATCATTAGTAGAAGACAACACACTGCACACACTGGCACATTATTTTAGGGAGAATTGCCTTTGTCGTCTGCAATTATACAACTCTACTTGAAGACTGTTTGTAGTGCCCCTCAAGGGCTAAGGCCTAAACAGCACTCTACTTGTAACCTAAGACGAGTATAAGATACACAACTGTTGACAGATGCCTGAATGTTATGCTGACATTCACAGAAATGACTACCCCACTACCATATGAACAGCCAGATATGAGAGCACATTATGGGTGGTTTTATCAGCTAAACAACATTCCACGATATGATGTGATTATGCTAGTTGGAAAGTTAATGCTAAATAAAGTGCAACATAAATTAAATATGTTTTTGTTGCCATCACAATGTCTGGAATTGCCAAGATAGTCCATTATTAAAATTGTGCAAATTAACTCAAATGTAATCATGCTTTTGAAACAACCAAGTGCCTTTCCAGTTCCACATACTGGGAAATCTAGGCCTGTGTGATGTGTAAATAGTACAAAAATAAAAGGCTATGTTGACAAAAGAAGGCGTTTCCTTTCCTCCAGGACAATGAGGTGACTATACAAATATATAATTAACCAAAGTTCCCATCTTGCACTGTATGGGTCTCAGCATGTGTGTCATAAACCAACCACAACACAGTACTCTCAAATGTGGCAAATCAAAAGTTGGACAAAGATAATAAATGGTGCCTTTTTAACGGTTTCCTTCAGTCTGGGATTTTTCAGAAAGGTAATGCAACTTTATAAATATGCATGTTTCATACACTTTTCAGAAAGGACACTCAACCCTTAGTTTTGCTCTATGGAGCACACTATGAAATGTCAACCACACAACTTTCACAATAACTTAATGGTATAGCTATATATACACATACCTGGTACAGATAGGCTTATCTTGTGAACTACAATTCAAACTCTGAGGCAATGTTGGAGACCAATGAAACACATCCATTTCTCTTAAAGCTGGACACAAACCCATGAACGCACACACACACCTTGGGATCGTGCCAGTTCCAAGCCAACTGCTGCTGGTAAACCAGTTCTGTAACTTTACTTCTTCTGGTCCATTATGGTCCGTCATTCAAAGAGAACGGCGCAACAGCCAAGGGAATGGTACACATTTAAGCCAACTTTAATGAATTTCAGAGGCCTGATTTTAATAGACAGGAATGTGCCTTCAATAATTCAGGCCAGGGATTTAACAATTTGACTTTTCCTCAGACCACGTACTTGCATTTGGGTACTTTGGGGAATTGGAACTGAGATCTTAAAAAATGCATCATCACACGCATTCACGCATTCTCACACACACACACACACACACACACACACACACACACACACACACACACACACACACACACACACACACAC
>JAOPUD010000162.1:14161002-14179720 GCA_027122715.1 Trisopterus minutus
ACACACACACACACACACACACACACACACACACACACACACACACACACACACACACACACACACACACAGTATTAGGTTGCCTATATCCACTAGATAATTACCAATCTCACTCATTCTAAAAGGCTGCATGCATACCATATACTCACCATATCAGTTGGGATGCATGGCAGACACATGGACTTTTCAATCTCGTAGAAACAGTATCTCGTGTCGCCACAGTCTTCATCTATCATGCACTCCTGGAGGGAACAAGGATACAACCACCTTCATAAAAAAAATACATTTTCAATATCCATCTAGATGGTCAATAAACACAACAATGTATGTGAAGTCCAAAATGTCCCCACATTTAAGGTTTATTTGGCACTGAGCCAAACAACTTGTGAACACGACTTAGGAGCTGAGTCACAGAGCAGGTCATTTCTAGCTACTTGTGTGGTCCTGTTTCCTGATCTTATCTGCCTCTATATATCGTTTGCATTACTTCCAAGTTTTCTATACTTAAATTGCCATTCATTAGGTAATTAGATCACATGAACTAAATAGAAAATCAATAATGCACATTACTTGTATAGTAAGTAAGTAAGTAAATCTTTATTTATATAGCGCTTTTCATGCACGAGGCAGACTCAAAGCGCTAGACTCAAAGCGTATAGTAAAATATTGGATTTTAAAACGGAAACATGAAGTGTATAAATCCGCAAAATATTAGTTTTAATAACATCTAATTAGTATAGTCTGACTTGTATTACAGGATTACTCAATTGATGAGTTGTAAACCATGTCCTGGATTTCAGTGTACGAAAGTACTTCCTGCCACAGCCAGACTTTGCATGTTTTTTCTGTCTCCTGGGAGTAGGAACACTGAATTCCCTCAATCCTTAACCGAATCAAAGCTCGGGATGCAAGATTGAGATCGTACAGTCTGTTAGAGAACATCATCTGCTTACCACAGCAGCCAAGCCATCTCCTGAACTCGATGGCTTATGATATAATTAGTACCCTGGCGAGTGACTCAGGGGTGTGCGTGCGGGTTTCCATGGCAGTCTTACAAGGACCTAGGCTAACCACACCCATGCACATCAACTTAGATAAACATTTCGATAACGCCCCCCCCCCCCACACACACACACAAACCCTCTTCTCGTTGATACGTCTAGTCTAGAAAGGAGACATTTGAGAACTAACATACTTATTTTCCCACCCCCAAACTCTCCTTCACCTAAGTGAACACAAGACAGTTGTCTCCAATAACATCTCCCTGCTTCTAGTCAGAGTTCCAGTGTTACGTTCATCCTTTTACTGAAACTCTCAACTGCTCAAATCCCACAAATAAGTCATATTCAACTAGTCTACTGTATTATAGGCAGTGCCCTTTTCTCTTCAGCTTTCTGAATCTTTGCTATAAATAGTTGAATATAGTACTATACAAAATAACACAAAACACACAAGGTTTTGATGCATATTCCTGATGTCAAGATAACACATCATTGAGGAAAACAGAAAACACAGCAGACTTGTAGGCCACGGAACCCACTCATGAGTCATCTTTATGCGTCCCAGATGACAGCCGCTGCTATGAATCACCCCAGCCCAGTAGTCATTGTTTAGATATCATCTCCTCCACTTCATAGGGGAAGATATCTTCTACTGCCTCCAAAAAACATACATTTCCTTGCCAGTATAAAGAATAAAAATTGCTATGGATAATTTCAAATCTGCATAAACTAGTCTTCAAGGGCCATGAAACTGAACGATGTCCTCTTGTTTACTGACTTCACAAATCAAGCACATAAAGGCATAGAAATGCCAGCAGATTTAGTCATTTTCTACGGACATTCCCGTCCATGCCTGTTCCGTCTCATCCCTGGGTTGGTTTTATTTGCAAGAGCTTGCTCTATTAATGTAGCCACACTCCGCAAGACTGCCAGGAAAGAAATTGGTATTAACAGTGCTGTAAAAACGTTGTAATAGCAACACATGCAGCAAGGAAAAATCATGACCTAAAGCCATACTCCTTTCTTGGCTAAAACTATGATAAGTATATGGTTGGTCTGACTGTTCAGGATGATCTCACCCTCATAAGACGTTGCTAGGTTAAATAAAGCCAGAGAAAGTATTCAACTTAAGCCAAGGATGAGAACTGCTGCATTAAGACTTTATTAAATTGTCATTGAGTGAAGTGCAGCATTAGACAGGAAAAGCATCCGATTGCCAATGGAAATGTATGAAATGTAGCTGAAAGGATTAACTCTGTTAGCCTCTTGTTTGACAAAACAGCTTTAGCAGTTTACATCATAAGCATGATTAGCCATGGAAAAAATGGGATGGAAGGAAAACATTTGCTCTGAAACTAGGGCAGTTGGACATTTGTTTTCATATGATACATAAACAGCGGTTATGGTTCTTTTTGAGTCAGGCTATTAGTGTATGTACTATGTTGTTAAATTCTCAAACAACCTTTTGATGTTGTATATTACATTATACAAACTGTGCCATTACTGTTTACAATTTTTCTTGGGCAAAAATGTCACTCAAAACCTTGATGCCTGAAGTAATGTTAGTTAACAAATGTGTTTGGTTCTGTGTGTTTAAAGTGCAGCTACTAAGTGAGCTGAACAGCAATACAGATCATTACACAGGGCTTTGACTTAGACTGAAAAGACAGACTGTTCATTAAAACTCACATGATCGACATTGTTCCACTGGCTGGAGATCTCCACATGGGCATGTGAAAGGTGAGACTCTCCTGTGCTGTTATTACTTGTCTACAGAAGGCAAATTAGTAAGAATTTAATTAGTAAACATTTATAAATATATATACCCTTAGATACAACACAAAACACTTACATGTTTAAGTTGGGATTGACAGTGTTCTTTGTCTTGGTCATTTCATTAGAAAATTACAAATTTCATGTCTACAATGCATTGGATTGCTGCAATCATGTTAATGTTCAGTAGGTCTATGGGGAATAGACACATTGTGATGGTGCGATGACGAAAAAAATCACCGCAAGATGGCGAAAAAGCAACAAGCCATGGCTGTCTCCCTTTTCTTCTAGGTTGTTTGTTTGTTTGTTTCATTTGATAGTTATGCACTACATGTTCATATAAGCCTATCATTATTGTTGGATGAACTTCAGACATTTCCGAAGTCAACAATTTTATGTTTATGTCAACTTTTTAATAAAGATGATTCATATCCTAATATTTGATTATGGATTTAAATAGCCCTACGTACCCTGTCGGTTGTAAAAGTGTAGTTGTGGAAGGTACCGGGCAGAGCCAGTGGCGATAGGGATGATTTGGCACTCTCCGTAGATATCTGCGGATATGGATATGGTTAAAAGAAATTAAGTGTAGATCTGGACGAAATCAAGTCTACATACGTGTGTTTTGTCAAAGTCTACAATCTAATTTAGTTAAAGTAAACAAATGAAGGTCTGTTAGCATAAATATCTCTGACCTGGTCTACAGCCTCCTCCAACATCTGTTGTGTGTCCTCCATCAGCATCTCCACCTCTCGAAACATGTCATTCAGGCTCACTGGACCACGCTCCACGGCGTCCTCGACGCGTCCTCCGGCCACGAGCAAAGAAAAGCTCAAACTCAGAATCAACACAAAGGACTGCATCTTCCAAACAGCAGCGGGACTACGATGGGTTTCGTTCTAGAGCGGGGTAAAGAAAGCGCGCCGTGGGTACTGAGCTGCCTGACGCATGACGCAGAGCTCACAGCCGGACGCAGCTGAACAACGTGTTTTATTTGGAAAAGTCTGGGGGGAAGAGAAGGGGGAAATCAAAATTGACCATAAAGTTTCAAGTTGAAAGGCTTGACAAAGGGATGAAGTGCCTTGGGTTTCCAGGAAATAAATACGTAAACTCACATAGTTTGTGCACTTAAGTAGCCTAGGATGTCCTAATTTACTGTCTTTAATAGGCAATATAATATGACATTTCCCCAAAGATGTTGGGTTTTTAAGTTCTCTTCATAGCTATGAAACATTTTTCGCCCAGTTAAATGCTGAGGTTTTGGGAATTACTTAGGACTACATTATGTAAATGAAGTAGACTGTTCAACAGTATTTACCAGCGTCAATCTGTCTGGTGATCATAACCCTAAGAAAAAGAAAATGTAATTGCATATCACTACCACTAGATGGTGTCGTTCACTTATTTTTTTGTCAGAAAACCGCGTGGCTACCGTTCGCACCCATACACATTCATAGGCAAAAAATATACATTTTTGTACATGCCTCTGGACCACCCACGTAGGCTATATGTTAGACAATTCATGCCGTTTTCTGTTGATGCTATGAAGAGGCAGGTTTGCACGTACGTGACTCCAAGCGCAGGACAGTTCAATGGTCGAAGGTTTGGAGTCACTTGTTGACGTTTGCTATGCATCGTTGAAGTTGATACCCCGGGCACGGCCCTGGCTCCCAGTGGACAGCTGCCACGGAGCAGTAAGTGGACTACCGTGAAACGTGAGACAGAATGAGGAATGAACTGAACGGCAGAGAAAATAGTCTGCATAGGTTTACACCGAGACCGAAATTAGCACACTATTGATTATATACATTTAGCCTATATATTTAGGATGAATGTTAGTAACATTTTTTTAAACTATTTTAAGTGTGAGCCACTGCGGTCGGTTCATTTACGAAATTCCATCCCACAGGTATTTTCCTGTGCATCCGTCCAGCTTGGTCCCGTCCTTGTCACATAAAAGTATTTCCCCATTGACGCACACCCATTGAAACAATCAGTCAGTGTTATACAGTGATATTCCCAAATGTATCCCATTGGATGTGGTTGGCGTAATCTGTAGGTAGCACCGCCTTCCAGCGGCGCTCCGTTGTGGTGAGTTAGTCGCACTTGAAGGGGTCCAAGTGACCGTCATGTGAGCTGTCAGGAGCGGCCAGCGCTGGGCTATCCACCGGCTCTTATCAACACACACCGACTCAATTTGGTCCCAAAGACAACAACGCTGACTTCAACCCAAGAGCTGTCATTTTAAGGATTACAAAATTGACACTAATGTGTAAGTAGACTGGAGACGGATTCGACTCATATTCGTGAATGTGCGGCTATTCGGTTAACATTGCGAATGATTCGCTGATATGATTCTTTAAAGCCAAATTGACGAGTAGTTAATCGGTCCTATACGTGGTGCGTTTGATGGAAACAACGGGGCTACCTGTCTGTGGTTGGCCGTTTGTTGGTATTATTGTAGTATCGTAGAATTATTAAGGGTTGGGGTATTAAGGGTATTGGGTTGTTTAATGATTTATCAAAGTTACTTAAGGACAACGTCTATATAACGTTAGTGTCTCAGACACTGCAATGTTTGGTTAAAGTTATCCTCAGTGAAGCTGAAGCTAGGTGGAATAGCCATGTCCCAAATATATATATTTCTAAGTGATCGCCTACCGTATTTGAGGCAAACTGGTTTATTTGGATCAAATGTATATTACATTTCCCTGCTTTCCGTATTATGAATGTCCTATAGGCTACTTGAAATTGGAATGTGTCCACAACATTGCAAATAGTGCGGACAGTCAAGGTTTTCCCCATCACACAGAGGCAGCATGTAGGCCTAATGCATATGAGCGTCTGATTTCATGATGTTGCTAATGGTCATCTCATTCTCAGGCATGGTGTCTAGCAGGTGGTTTCTAAAATCCATAGCAAAGCATGAAGCGCAATGAGTCTTTATTTGTCGTTTGTTGTAATGTATGGTTTGAGTTTTTAGTTTAACCTAATTGATCTGCAAGAAGTGCTTAACCACGTTTAATTAAACTGACACACGTTAAACTTGACAGACACAGTGACAGGTTTATATGCAATATAACTACTTTCAGATAGAAGCTGAATATGTAGGCTGTCAACAATGACATTATTATTTTTGATCTAACACATAATGGATTATTAGTCTGCTGAATTTTATATCTTTGTTCTATTTACCAATCTGGAGATATTTAAAATGAAAGTATTCCTCGTCAGCTACACGTCACACAAGCTGCCACTTCCTGGAATAACTGGCAGACTTATATGGGGGTGAGAGAGTGGGAGTCAGGGACAGCAAGATAGAAACATAGAACGTATGACGGAGGGGAGCAGACAGAAATACACTAGGGAGGCCAGTGTCACCACTTTAAGCTTCACCATGTCCCCACTCTTAACCACCACATGTGGTAGCAGTTCATTATGCGAGGATTGACTTCAGTTTGCTTCATAGGTACTAATTTGTGTACACAATTGCAATGACTGACTGAATTGCAACAGACTGAAAATTAAATGCTCCACCTAAACATTGTCCACAATACATTAGGAAACATTGTGGTAATATTCTGGTTTGCAGTTTATACAATACTTAAACAGCCCTTGAGGTCTTGCAGAAATGATTCTTTTTTTAGGGACTTATCAACCAAGTTAATTGGCATTCCAGTGGAACTGAGGCCATTCCATCACTGTTATTTCTCTGCTCTGCAACTGACCTCATGCCTGTTGCTAAAAGCTAATGCTTATTAGTCTGTAAAATCCTGAAGACTCATGACTCAAATCCCAATCAATAATGAGGAGGTTCTTAAGTTAAATCTAAACCAAGACCACATACATTTATGTACTTTCGGATTTGCAACAATGGAAACAGCCCATAGTCTCTATTTTCTCTTTATCTAATTATTGACAGTATACAGCAATACAGTATACAGCGATACAGTATACAGCGAATGTGATACAGTATATAGCGATTCATATCTTTACAGACCAATTATAAGGTCTATGGAGATAACAGGAATAATCGACAAATTAAGTGTCTAAGTGACTAATTCTGATGGTAACTTGACCCTCTACCCAAACATATTTTGCCATTACTAAGGAAGGAGAGACGTAATTACTTTGTTTTCATGACCCAACACCATTAGCCTATGGCTAAAGCCAGCTCCAAACTTCCTTGCTACACTGTGTTAATACTAGAAGGATTAGGAATGGTGGCTAAACCCACATGCAACACTTTATGTTGAGCTTTTCTAATATATTCTCAGCAAAACATGAAGTTTCAGTTGTCACTACTGTACCAGTTAAACCATTCTTCCTTTGGGCTTGTTCTGAGAAAGGTTTGTTCTGCGAAAAAAGGTCCCGCTAAACCAAGCTGTGGATTGTTCTAACAAAGATATGGAGTATGCAGGTATCAGGTAACACTTTAGATTCACCAGATCTACTCCAGAACCAGTGGAGGGCTGTTGCATCGCAGCCATGAGTAACCACTCTGGCCAAAGCTGGCCTGTAGCTGTGCTTATTCTTTGTTGGTTTACCGGATTTTGAAGAGGATATTATTGGTTATTGGTCACATTGGAGAGAAGAATCCTCTCCTATTTAAAGTCATATGGTCTCTAACCCTACTTGGCTATTGTCTTTACCTATGCAAGCCTGATACTGGTGTGGTGTGGGTATTTATTATTTCATCTGCTATTTATTATTTCATGTGCTATCAATGTAAACACAGGTATCTGCTTCCTTCGTCAGTCAAAATGTTAAACTATATCTGACTTCATGTCAATTGAAGACACAACAATTATCATATTGTATTGTGACAGCCATGGGAGCTTTGTTTATTTCAGGTCATAACTGGCATTCATTTGGGACAATCTGATGTGTATTTGGCCATGGCAAACACAAAACCTGTTTTACATCATCTCAAATCGTATGTCTGTATGGAACTCCAAGTATGTAGCTGCTTTACCTTTTAGTTCTTGGTTAGAACCAATAGAAGTTAATTATTTGTACAGTGGGGGGTTGATGATCAATTCATTACAATTAAGGAAACGTTTTACTGGATTTGATCATAACTAATCCAAAACTACTCCTGACTGTAAATCTTTACTGTTTTACATTGATTTGAATTATACATTTCTGGAAGATTTGTATGCACTCTAATATTTGCATCTAAAAATCTAAGCAGGTGTGCATTTACGATGAGGAAGTTGCCGTACCATTGCCGAGTATAGTTTCTTCTAGTGTTGGTCCCTGTAGTGTTGACATAAAAACACCTTCTCCTAGGCATACTCTCAAACAAATGTATCAATATTTGCATGTTAGCATGTTCAGGCAGGGCGGAACAGATCTTTTGAGTTCAACGGTTGAACAGATCTTGTAAGGCCAAACTGCCAACAGGAGGACTACATCACCATAACACTAAATGAATGAATCAATGAATCATTATTCAGCTTTGTTCAACCAATTCTAGTCTATTTACAAATTCTGGCAAACATTTCATCTTTAATCTAGACAGCTGAAGAGTGAAAAAGACCCTGAGGCCTGTTTCTTGGCACCTCCCAATTTAACAGCCTGCTTCATCATAGGGACAGTAGCTAATGTTAGATGGTAAATGCCTTTGAGTATGACCGATAATGTCTTTCAGCTATTGTCCCTAGATTACATTTATCCTGTGACTCTGTCACAGAAAGTTTGATTGTACTTTGAAGAAGGCATTTTAGGGTCAAATAGACCGTAAAATGATTTAGAAGAAATAGAAGATCTGCTGTTTTCAAGGCTTAATTTAATACCCAGTTCATGTTATGCTGTCGATACCGGGACATAAATATAGATTAACAGCACGCCTGGCTTTAGTCTCTGTTCAAAACGCGTTCAACCTTTGAAGTGTCAAATGAAAATTAGGTGCTCTACACAGGGTATACTGCTTTACAGACTACAGTGAATCATTGGAAAATCCTCTTTTGCTATTTCAGAGACATCAAGCCCGATAGCTTGTATTGCTTGGCATTCTAAAGTCAATTTGATAACTTAAAAAACAACTGATGTAGTGTAGAAAGTCTACTAAACTAAACTACTGTGTAACTTACTAGACATTTAACCTCAGAGAGTGTAATGGGTAAATTATATTTTCACATTCAGTTTCTCTAACTGCCATTTGTTGGGTGTACCTTTAACCAAATGACCTTGGGGTAATCGGATATCAAGGTCTCCAACCGATAAGGCACTATTACCTCTTCCAACATAGCAATTGTCAATGATCAAATCAAATAATGCTTGTGACCGGTTTGCCCCTGGCACAAAGGTTAACGTTAGATAACACTGGGAACAGGTAGGGTGGCAAGACAGTGCAACAAATGGGAGACAAAGCTTAGGTGGTGAAAAAGAAACAACACATGGATTCGTCCCTCACACATCATGAGGAGTTTCATCAATCGTTGACTGCCTGGTAAACCAATACGATAGTTTGATTGGGGGGCAGAGCTGTTCTCAGCAATTCTGAGACCTGTGCCACTGTATAAGAAGTCCTTGCTTTTGCCCACACATTGGACTTCTCCTTGCGAAGACGCAGGGCGAACTCCACCTGAGGCCTCAGATTATTATGAGGCCTCAGATTATTGTATGTTTATTATTCAAATTAATTAGCCTAATTGTCAGTCCAAAGAGACCAAAGAGAACAGTCCAAAGTTATATAACTACTGTATCTATATTGATGTGGTACCGAGATATTTCTGGTTACGGTCCAGAAAAAAAGCTTCTGGCATGTAATCAGGAACTACACTGCTCTAGACTGATTTTTTCAGATTATAACCATACACACGCATACATACCTGCAAGAGACTTTCAATGACCAATGCCCTCTTCAAGGTATATTATTGAACTAATCACATTCGTCTGACCTCTACCTTTTTACTTTTATGTTTTGGTTGATTTTACTGCATTTATCATATGTTATGACTTGTAAACAAACCTTATCATATGCCTTGCCTTAGTATTTTCATAACGCAAGTGCATACTGGTTTTAGGTTAGCTGACAATTGTACCCATGTGGTACAATACCACAGGTTTAACCTATCCGGTATACAAAGGCTCTGCCTTTCCCTCAGGCTGACCTACAAACCTCCTCTTTTATCGTTTCATTTTTGTAAACACATCGCTAACTCCCCAGAACTAGTTTCTTCTCATGGGTTGGCGATGGTGTGACACACCCTATACAGTAAATCCATTACAATACGGTACACTCTTTGCAAGTTCAATATTTTGTAGGCTGGACCAACTCAGTGCAGCCTACCCTTTATATATTATTTTTATTAGATAGTTGGGCGATAGTGTGGTAGGATCATAGGAAATATGGATACAAAACTAAGGGAGTGCAATATTTAGCTGAGGGCGAATTTCACTGTTTTGCCCTCTCGTGGCACCGGGCCTGTGTCTCGACCTTACTGACCTCAAGAAAGACTGATATATTTCACAACCACTGTCTCAAAGGGCTTCAGGGCCCTTATTATCAACAATACTTAATCCTGAACCCTCAAAATGACTTGCAGTGCGGCTTGGGTTCTCAATGACAGACGTTGCTGCAGTATATAGACATCGTCTTTCATAGGATGAGAACTTTGAATACTAGGTTAAATAGGCTATTATGTTTATATTTAACTCCTGCACAGTGAAGAATATGTGTGCAATGTAAGACATATAGTATATCTAGTTACTCCATACAAATAAAGGAATGTGCTCAACCGTATAAACAATGTCAATGGAGAGAGGAGAGGAGAGTGAGGATCATGAGGTCTTCTGAATTTTGTGTATTGTATTGCAACACATTTTCTTATCTTGTTCGGACAAAAATCTTGTTTTTGGTACTGCAAGATCATAAATATTTATTTATTATTTTTCCTGGATGAAAGACCTATTGTTTGCTAGGAACCTAGCCTATATGTCTCCTAGGTCTTCAAGATAACTGAAGGAGTTTGGAAACTACAAAGACTGAGACAGACTTCAAGTGGTGTGCATGGGTGTGCGTGGTTTGAAGTGCGGGTGTAGAAATTGAGAGGTTAGTGTTTGCTGCCAAGCTCTGTTAGGTGGATGAGACCTGATCCCCCCCCATGGACCACTCTTGAACTTGGTGCAGATTGCGCCTGAAAAAGAATGATGAAGCGGTCAGTTGAGTTGCACACTGGCATTGGTTATAATATAAACGCAATGATTAACTGTAGCTGACGGTTCTGTGTACTTCGAAGCACAGCACAATTACCTCAGCATAAAATCACACACTGCACAGCAGCTCACACTAAATCCTAATTCATTCTTCTATTCAGTGCTTTTCAACAGTTATTGATATTGTCAAGTGTTGTGTTTTCAGAGTGCATCTATGCTTTAATACCGGCTCAGTGGGAGATCAGGTTGTTATCATATCATCAGTTATCATAACCGTTAACAAAATTCGTCCAATTGTGTATCTGTGTGCGATAGTGTGAGTTTTAAGCTACTGCATGTACTCACAGGGCTGCACTACGTGGTCCATGTGACCGCTCTGCTGAAATCCTTGCATTTGTGCAGGCTGTTTATAATCATTTCAGGCATTCAGTGAAGACGGCAAGCAACAACGATATGTCCAGCCAATGAACATTTGAACCCACCATTATATGGTCTTAATTGTTGGCAGTTACTAAGCAACAAGCCTGTACAGAGATAATGGCTGATAAGGTCCATATTTGTAGCATAACCAGTAGACCATGTATGCCCGTGGGTCCTCCATATAGAACACTGCACAGGGCACTCCGGACGCCAAGAAGGTCGACCCCAGCGGTTTATTTCCAGTGTGTGTTACGCGCATTCCTCTCATATGGAATGTGCCCTCCCCTTGATATGATTTCAAGAGTTTTCCACAACATTGTCGAAGCATGCTGGAAGGGTATGTGGAGTGAAACACAACCACGTGTTTCCGTCAACTGGCTGGCGATGACTGTTTTATAGCACAATGGTTACAAAGTCCCCTTGGCTATTAGTGGGATTTTATTTAGTTTGGTATGGGGTGTGATATTTCCCTTGGGTATCGCTTGTATAAAACCAAATAAAAGCAATTAAGGCTCTTCTATGGTGACTTAAACTCTAGTTCTCAAGCCTTCTTTTCCCTCTTTTTTTCTTCTCAGAATCAAAAGAGCATGAAAACCAGAAGCAGATTTACGCCGCTCTCTCCGAACTTAGAGTGAAGTGTGAAGGAGACAGTTGGTAAGACGCACGAGAGAGAGACGGCACCCAAAGTGAGGACTACGGAGAGGCCCCTCACCTCCCTGGGAGGATGGGAGAGACGGAGGATGAACGCACGGTGCAGGCCGGCCAGCTGTTTGAGACGTTTGTCCAAGCGACCACCTGCAAGGGGACGCTGCAGGCGTTCAGCATCCTCTGCAGGCAGATGGATCTGGACCCGCTGGACTACACACATTTCTACGGCCGTTTGAAGGCAGCCATCAGCTCCTGGAAGGTCAAAAGCCTGTGGACCAAACTCGACAAGAGGGCCGGCCAGAAGGTTTACAACCACGGCGAAGCCTGCCAAGGCACCAAGGTAAGGAAGTTAAGACCGTGAGACCATGAGATCAACGGTGTCTATGTGAGTCTGGGTCCCTTTCGCTTCAACTGGCTGTAATGCTATTTATTTATTTAGTACCATGACCGCCTGTCGGTTTGTTTTTTGGAAACAACTATAGTTTAGTTCCTGTAATGGCTTATAGGTGGTTCGCTGTGGTTGGATACAGAAACCCCAATCCCCATTCTAAGTCCATGAAAAAATTGTATTTAATTCTAGTAATAGAAAGCCATTTAATTTTTTTGTCCTGTTTTACAATTTTATTTAATAAATAAAACATTATAAGGGTTTAGTATTGGACGTGTTTTGGCCACAGAAGCACCCATTCAAGCCCAACTCCTCTGTGTCAATACATTTGTGTGTCAACCAATGGCTATTCTAATAGGCCTTACACACATGAACTACGGCTTAACACTGGGGAATCTGGTCCGATAATCAGATGATCAGTTGCCCTTTCATACCTGCAACACACAACAGGAAATAAGCCCCATCAGAGGTGGTCACACATATTGTAAATACTTTAAGCGATGCGTGGCACCTGGGTACAGTGTGAAGAAGGCAGGACGTGACACAAAGAATATGCAGCGGTAGTCGCAGTGTTTTGTTTACACCACAGCGGAGATGGCTACCGACTGTAATTCACACTTTTTTTTGGTGATATCAATAATGCATTTATTTAGATGTATCCGCAATATTAATAGAAGAGTGGAAAGCTGAGAGAAGGTTAGAATTACAGGCAAGAAGAAAAAAAAGTAACAAGCAGATACAGTTCCATTCCATGCCAGCCGCATGATAAAGATGTCATGAACACATCAGCAACACGCCCACTCAATCGTTGTGAATCCGCCCCTCGAATTCTTTACACTAGGGTTCTGGTAGGTTAAACTGCGGAGAGGCGGATTCTGACATTTGTGTTCACACATACAGCACCACCGGGTATTATCCAGAGATTATCCGACTTACGTGCATGTGGAAAAGGCCTATATTTAATCGCTTTGCCTGTGACAAATAAAACAAATGTCATGTACTGATGATGAGGGTGGGTTTGGTTTGTGGTTTGTGATCTCTCTTTTGGAATTAATCTTTGTTTGCCAAAGCAGCACTTAATTTTTCATGGTCTGGTGAGGCATTTATGGTCAGGATGTTTGCTGTGGTAGAAGAATGACAACTCCTCAAGATAGATAAGTTGTAAGAACCCCCCCAGAGGAAGGCCACAGGCTTGTACCCTACTGATAAGGAGACTCAAATAGGGAGTTCCTTCTTAAGAGCACCCCCCATCATTATCTGAGACTCAGACAGTCTCAGAAACACTGCATTATTGGAACAGATAACTACACATGACGGATGAGGTGTATTCCTCTTATTGGTCTCTTCTTAAAGTGTCTTCCTAAATGTATGGGAAAAGATGTAACATATTCAGAAGCCTGGGAAAAGTTTTCACTCATCAAGTGAACCCTGGCTGGGAAAAGTTTGGAATTGGAGCCGAGCCATCGGCAGGGTGGGTCTCAACTGCAGACATTCCTGACAAGACTTCCAGCTTCCTCCCCACAGTTCCTCGTCCTTATTTTTCTCACCCCTTCCCCTAACCTCTCTGTCGTTCTTTCTCTCTTTTTCTCATGTTGATTGTATCCTGATCTTCAACCGCATATATCCGGGGTCAGGTCCGAGGGCAGCAGCTCTAGCAGTTTATTGTATCAATAAAATAATAGCAGTTGGCTATTTTAGATTGGTGTCTCAGGTCAGTGAAATGCTGCACCTCAGTTATGTTGATGCACATTTCCATTTACCCTTATCATCCAATATTCCTTGATGCAAAATACACACACACACAAATGTCTGTCAACAATCCTTCAATGAATAAATGAAGGCGCAAGAAACTTTACAAATATACTAATACATACTGTTTACACACATTGATGTCATAGTATGCAAACCGCATTAATAAATATTAGCTGTTATTGCTTTGTCTGTCTAGGTGCCATACGTGTCCACCCACCCTGCTATTTCCTCTCTGACTCCCCCCTGCTTCTTGTGCCCTCAGTGTCTGATCGTGGGCGGAGGGCCGTGCGGCCTGCGGACCGCCATCGAGCTGGCTCTGCTGGGCTGCAAGGTGGTGGTGATCGAGAAGAGGGACACCTTCTCCAGGAACAACGTGCTCCACCTCTGGCCCTACACCATCCATGACCTCCGGGCCCTGGGAGCCAAGAACTTCTACGGCAAATTCTGCGCCGGGTCCCTCGACCACATCAGTGAGTCTTGGACTTGACCGCACATTACAATACATTTAGCTGACACTTTGTCTGAGAGACTTTAAGTGTATTCAACCATGAAAATATAACCCAAAGAGTGCCGGAATCAATTACATAGAATTAATCTGGCTGAGCTCGGATATTCGTTCGTTACTCGTGCTGCATTATAGAAACAAATTTGTAATGTATATATTTTTTCATTTCATGGGCCAAGATGCAGTCTGAACGGATAGGTTTTCAGTCTGCAATGGAAGATATGTAGAGTTTCAAAATCCCTTATTTTGTTGGGAGGCAGCTGGAGCCAACTTGTAGTGATCTCTTACGATCCATAGAGCGTTGTGGACGGGCTAGGATGTAGGGTTTGACCATGTCCTGGATGTAGGATGGGCCGCAGCCGTTCAAAGAAAGGTACCAGTGACTTGAATCAGACTTGACCCTCCAAACGACCACCTTGACCATGGCCTTTGTTTTTATTGGACTGGTGTTGTAGACATATTAATGAAAATGGGAATCCCATTGTATACAGAAAACTGGTTGAAGCTGTTTTTGTTCCCGCCACAAGGATTATTTCCTATCATAAAGCAACTACCGATACAACAATTTGCCCATACAGTGTGTGGAACACGCATGGAAAAGAAAAAAATCCCCTTCTGTCTTGTTTATTGGAAGAAACCACACAGTATTTCGGGACCATAAATATTGATATGGCTCCCGATGTCTAGTCTTTACAGTCCACACAGATGGGATTTTGTGAGCCGACAAAGGCAGAGCTTGCCTTCATAAGCCAGGCTTGAATGAATATCTGTTAGATTTGCTGCTTTGGTGGCTTGGGAGGGACACTGATCACACAGTGTTGGTGTTGGCTCTGTGTGTCTGTAAACTGTAAGAGCCGTTGCTGTTTGTCTCTCTAGAATCTTTCTTCCTTGTGGGATGTTTCCACACCCCCACTCACCCATAACGCCCCCGTCCAGCTTTAGCAACCGTGTCATGTATTAATATCCCCTACAAAGATGCTGACTGAACTATATCACCAGCCTCACTTGTTATATCAGCTAAATATTCAGTCATGGTCTTTTCTATTCCATCTGATGGTAGGGGAATGCTACCAGATTAAGACATCTGTATGTGACGAGCAGTATGAGTGTACTGTTAAAAAATAGGCCTCAACTCATTTGCTGATGCATTTCTTTCGTATTAATGCCAATAATCGAGGATCCCAGTTATCTTTGCCCCTACTATTAATTTGCTATTTGACAGCCCTGTAATTCTTCATCTTTCTAAAAGACGTGCGAAAGGTATTACCATTGACACAAAAAGCCACTCTACATCAACTTTTATGTAAAAAAAAAAACGAAGGGCAAAGCAATCTGGTTCACAGATGCATTTCAATGGCAATTTGTAACAGAATAAAATACAATACGGAAACTGAGAAGAACTGAGAGAAACATTATTTTGTTGTGTGATGTAACTGTTTCCAGTACAATACTGATGTACTATTTGAGTAAGAAAATGTGAAAAGTGAAAAGTGTGTGTGTGTGTGTGTGTTCAGGCATCCGCCAGCTCCAGCTGATGCTGATCAAGGTGTGTCTGATCCTGGGAGTGGAGATTCACGTCAACGTAGAGTTTGTTGAACTCTTGGAGCCGGCTGAGGACCAGAGCGACACCGACAGTAAGTATGTGTGTGTGTGTGTGTGTCCGTACTTTGACACAGTCTTCTACATGCTTACGCATCTTTGCTAAATATAACTCCTGTCTCTACTGTGCGGCTAACGATAGAACATAGAAAAGTATTACCAAAATCACCCCTCTGGTTTTGCTCTCCCTCTTTTGGGAGAGATCAATATCTAGGTATGATGTAGCTGATCTTAAAACAGCACGCCTGAGCTAACGTGCTGACGTGCTTGGGACTGCTACAATATTTTCCTTTTTTCCGTTTTTCTGTTTGAAGGTCCTGGGTGGCGAGTTGAGATCCGGCCGTCGGACCATCCTGTCTCGGAAATAGATTTTGACGTTGTGATCGGAGCTGATGGACGCAAAAACACTTTAGACGGTGAGGGGTAGTCTGAGTCCAACCTGGTGATAGGAAGGCCCACTCCAACTAAACCTGGTGATTGATAGTCCCATTTAACTAACCCTGGAGAGATAATCCCATTGAAACTAAACCTGGTGAGAGATTGTCGACTGCACATGAACCCTGGTGATTTAAAGTGGTCGATATTGTATGTGTGTGGTTTGTGTAAATAGCCTACATTCATAATCAAGCCAGCCGCTGTGAAATTAGGTTTTCACCGGAAATGAGGTTAGGCATGTTGCACTGCTGACCGCGAAAAGCATTTCCTGTTGACATAGTTTCAGATGGAAGATAATGTGTGTTGGTGGTTTAGACCCTTTACATTTCAGCTATGGGGGAAACGTCTTGCATTTGAGAAGCTTATGTTCTGTTAAGGCTTTTCATTTCTTATACCTGTAGCAGTTGCTCCTGCCACCCGGGTGGCTGCCACACGCCATGAGGTTACTTTACTGGCCTTCTCAGACACTGGTTGATGTAAGAAACCGGTTTATTGCATTGTTTGAAACATTTGGCTAGCAGAATGTTGCAAGCACAGTACAGACATGTTCATACGGTGCATTGTATGCCCAATGCACCACAGGTGTGCAACATCACCTCAACCTCAGAGCTCTCCTTGAGTGTGTGGGTGATGGCTGGTTTATGCTGTGTGCATTAGGGTTAGTGTGCACCACAGGTCTGCAGCCTCCTCCAGCCAAAGAGTCGAATCAACATGACTCGGGCGAGGTTAGGCTGCTTAAACAAGCCACAACCACACACAACCACACACACTGCGATGGTCTAATGTAACTTACCAATGTATCATGAATGCACTTACATTTTATGCTCATCACACCTCCTTGTGTCACCCTCACCCATGCAGGTTTCAGTCGGAAGGAGTTCCGTGGGAAGCTGGCCATCGCCATCACCGCCAACTTTGTGAACAGGAACACCACGGCAGAAGCTAGCGTGGAGGAGATCAGTGGGGTGGCGTTCATATTCAACCAGAAGTTCTTCCTCGACCTCAAGGAGGAAACGGGTCAGTTCATGAACCTAAAACTCACATGCATTCAGAAGAAGAAGCTCTGCCGTTCCTAAAAACAGTATGCATTATAGGAAGTAAATAATGTTAAAAGGTAACCGGGTTACAGTCAGGCTCTTGAATCACTGTCATGACTCACCGCTACTATTATGGGCTTCTTTTTTTTCTTTACAGGGATTGACTTGGAGAATATAGTTTACTACAAAGACAACACCCACTACTTTGTCATGACTGCTAAGAAGCAGAGCCTGCTGGACAAAGGTGTCATCCTAAACGTGAGTTCACTTTTACTTTTTCTTTGTGTGCTAACGTCCTCTCACGAGGGACATATTGGAGAGTCCCAGGTGACATTAGACCGACATGTGCGTGTGTGCTATTAAAAGGGAGTGCAGGGGCATTGCATTACATGCTTTGTCAACAAGTTGGGGGGATGTGAATGAAATGGTCTGTAAGTGTTTATGCCCACACATGTATCAACCCCCACACTCCGTTCCAACACCACACATGCACACGCACAATATGAGCTGGAGTTGCCAAACCTCAGGGAGTCATGGTCTTTGCAGGGATTAGACAGGGTAACAAGGTTATTATTATACCATGGGGAAACTGCCTGGATCATATTAAGATGACATCTTAATAGAAGAGGCAGATGCATCTTCAGGCATCTGCCAGGTTATCAGATACACACACATATAAATATATAGATAGATATAAAGATATAGACATCTATATAAAGATATAGATATATAACATGCTATCATGTTCGCTGAACTCCAGAAGCGTTCACATGCGTACGCACACAGAAGTTCCAACAGTCCCTCCCTTCCGCCCTCCTTGAGCCTCTTCTTGAGCCTCTGTCGTGTGTACGTATGCATGCACAGGCCTGGCCGCATGTTCCCACATGGCTCACAAGTTACAAAATAAGCACCTGTCGTGTCGCGTGTGTGTGTGTGTGTGTGTGTGTGTGTGTGTGTGTGTGTGTGTGTGTGTGTGTGTGTGTGTGTGTGTGTGTGT
>JAOPUD010000162.1:14253694-14264438 GCA_027122715.1 Trisopterus minutus
GAGAGAGAGAGAGAGAGAGAGAGAGAAAGTGAGAGAGAGAGAGAGAGAGAGAGAGGCGAGATCCTGAGGAGTCCACAGAAATGCTATTGAAGAGACTTACAATGCATATGACAGCAGAGCACAGCCTAAAAGCCAAACATTTAAAATCAGGGGTGTCTCTGAGTGCTTTTTTAACGATCTGAATGTATCTGTCCTTTTTTGTGTATTTTCTTTATTTTAATTATAAATAGCGCTTTTCATTATCATCAAAGGGGAAATTTGGTGTAAAATAGATATGGGATATGTTTAGTATAATAACGAGTTGGACTGTTTGTTTTGGAGCAAAAAAGTGCATATAGACGCATTCCTTAGTTGGCTGTATGTAGCCGATTCTACCAAAACGCCATATAGTTAGACTGATGAGGGCATATCTCATAGTAAAAAATAAATCGCTGTTGTAAACCACTTACAAGGCTAGAAGTAGCCAGACACTTCTTTGGTAGTAAGGTATAATAATAAAAAGTAAAATAAGGGTCTAACTCTCCAACTCGTTATCATACCACTCATCCCAGATCCATTTTACACCGGATTTCCCCTTAAAATCATATTCAATATACTGTTAAAGGAACGGGAGGTCAGCATACTCCAGTGTCGTACTGCAGATTAACACTATTCATTCTTAAGAATCCAGGTGAATAAACAATGTGGAAATATCACATACATTATGGAGAAATCAATAATGGACCAATTTCATATTATATTTAGAAATAGTAATTTTTATAGGCATGAAAAAAGAAAAAGCAACAAACAATAATCTGTTTTGAAAAATATGCTAAAATATCAGACACACATGGATAAAAGCGAACTGCGGACTGGATGAGGAAACACTGGAAGAGACATTTCATAGACGTTTCATATGCAAAGCGAAAGAAGAGCAAAAAATGTTGCACATGCAGCCAGAAAACTGAAGACCTGGGGAATTAATGTACCTGCACCTGGTGTAGACAGAAGTAGGCAATGATGCAGAGATGTTTTTTCAGCCCTCCCCCTAGTGTGGACCACTAGGTCCCTGCTTGTAGGATGTCAGGTAAGTGGCATACATACACACACACACACACGAGCGCACACACGCACGCACACACACACACACACACACACACACACACACACACACACAAACACAACGTAAGGGTGGCTCATGTTTTGTATGCTGACCGCTAGTGTAAACCTCAGCAGTTTTCAATGCCAAATATCTACAAATGTATATAAATATATGTATAGCCTAGGGTTAATATACAATCAATAATACCACCATACTGTAGCTGCAAATATACTGTGCAGGAACATACTTGTAAATTGCTTCATATACAGGTATATGGCTGTCTGACAATTTCATTTCATTTTCTAAGAAAGATCTTTAAGAACAGTGTCCATTCAAATCCCACCTGTTACCTAAATCATCAGGTAACCGGATATGTGCTTTTTCTTCCTTCCGTCAATTTCCATCACAAAGCAATAAAGTGATGAATGACTCGTATTCTGATTCCTGATCATCCCTGTCCATTCCTCTGGGTCCTCCGTCAGAGCCTCTTACTCTCTCTTGGTAGCACTACCATGCTGAATGCTCTAGGGGCCTGGGTCACCCCGAACACCGGAGTGTAGTCCGGCACTCCTGCACCTTCTGGCCACACAAACTGGAAGCGCCTCAGCAGGGTCACCAAGACCAGGAAGAGCTCCATCCGAGCCAGCCCCTCCCCCAGACACATGCGGGGGCCTGGAGAGAAACAGAGCAGCACAGTCGTGGTTTAAAGCTTTGTCCTGGAGAGATTGACAGGTCCCCCCTGTGCTCGCCATGGTGACCGTGGTCTCTCTCCTTGCGTCTTGATGTGTTGACCTGGGTTCCACACTGTGTTCAGGTTCATGCTGTCTCTGTAATTCTAGTCATTCGGCTCGACTAAAACATAATATATGATTCCAAAGTATCGTTATATTTTATTCTGCACCTCTCTCCGTGGTTGTCTGAGACACCTTCTCGCAGCACAAGCTGTGTTATAAGATATACAAATATTTGAAATTGTTGGTACCGTCTGTCTGTCTGTCCTGTCCATTTATGGTAAACACGGCTTTAAGCAAACGGCTGTTTCAGACCATTCTGTCATCAGCAAGGTTTCCTGAAATCGACTGTCTAACAACAGACTTAGGCCACATAGTGGCATAGGAATAAACAGAGGTTCTTACCAATGGAGAAGGGCATGAACGCCTCCAGTTTCTGCAGCTCTCCCTGATCGTTGAAGAAGTTGTCAGGGTTGAACTCGTGGGGGGACTTCCACTGTCCCTCCTCATACAGGACAGACGACAGGTTCTGGATCACCAGCGTTCCCTGTGAGCAATCCCCAGGATGATGAGCATGATGGAGGGGTGGCTTTGTGTGCGTGTGTGTGTGTGTGTGTGTGCGTGCGTGCGTGCGTGTGTGTGACAGGTTTGTGTGTGTGACGTGTGTGCGCTGCAGTAGTGTGTCCTACCTTGGGTATCTGATAGCCCTGCAGCTCTGTGTCCCTGGTGGTGGAATGGTAGACGCTGAGAGGCAGAGTGCTGCAGAAGCGCTGCGACTCTTGGATCACTGCCTGAGAGAGTGAGAGAAGGAGAATGAAACACCCTGGACACTATGTTGTGCATAGTTATGATATACTATGTAGGGTGAATTCAGTGAGTTGAATTAACTGTATGATTCTGATCCACCTGTTTCACATTACCTGCATAAAGGGCATCCTATCTTTGTCTTCAAAACTGACCCTTTCCTTTTCTTCAAAGACTTGGTCTATCTCCCGTTGGCAACGCTCTGAGAAAGAGAAATGGGGACAGAGCATAATTATCTTTTCCTGACCAATTAAGAAAGTTTGTGTGCTTGATCCAGTACAGAACCAGTACAGATTTATATAGCTGCATAATCGTTCAAACAATGTGGCCACAACACTGGCACACTCTACCCTGTATTTCAGGGTGGGTCGTCAGGTAGAAGACGGCGAAGCAGATGGTGTTGGAGGTGGTGTCGGTCCCTGCAAACAGGAGATCCAACAGGGTTGCGAGCAACTGCTCCTCATCAAATACACTGCCTTCCTGCTAGGGTAGGAGACGGGAGGTGTGGCGAAGATAGAAGTGAGGAGAGGATTCAGTTAAAAGGGTACTGGAGCTAACATCTCAGAGTTGTAGGTGAGAGAGAGTGAGTCAGTGAGAGGCCCGAACGCCGTACCATCTTATCCATCTGGTCGAGGTAACTGTCTATGACATCTCTGGGCTGCTTGGGAACGCGTGTTGCTCTGTGCTCCTCTACGATGGACTTGACGTGACCTTTGACATAGTCATGGTCGTCCATCACTTTCTTGAAGGGCAGAGGGAGGCCCCTCAGCAGAGGAATGGTGTCATAGATCTATAGATGTGAATAAGAAACAGAGTGATGATTACTTTGTTGGGTCCCCAGACGATCATGATGACGTGCGTGCGTGATCAACCCAGGTTCCCCCCTCGGGGCTAGGCGAAGCACATTGAGTCAAATGACACACGCCTTGAGTTTGGTTTTCTGCAGTGTAAAACCCACCATCCCCCAGGGCCCGTTGGCTATCTTGGAGCAGTCGGCCATCATCTTGATCATGGCTCTGAAGAAGGGGTTGTCATACTCGTAGCGCGCCCCGTACATGATGGAGCAGATGATGTCACAGGACGCGTTGTGGAACAGCAGCTGGGGGTTCATTGGCTTTCCTTGGTGGACAAATAAGACATGGATAAGACATCTTGATCATACGGACAGGGAAAACAAATAAAGATTGATTATTATTAAGTATCGGGAGTATTTGCTTCCGCAATACTAATATCGTTAAGTGAACTCAAAACAATCAATGGCAGAAACGTCAGTGTAATCTTTGTGGAAGCGACTCAATGGTGCTGTTAAAACAAGGGCCGCTGTTGGGTATTTTCCAATAGTCATTTCGCATCCATTATGTTCGCTTCTGTTCAGCCAACAATGTTGAGCCAATAAGTGTAAAAACAAAAAATACAATAACATTTCAATAAAAACATCAGAACATCATATTGCGATATTTGCATAACCTTGATAACCGCAGAATCACAATACATGATTCATTGGCAGTTAAAAATTGTTAATATATCATTGTTAGCTTCCTGCTGATTCCCGTCCCCTCTGATATCCCTGAATCTAAACCCGAAATGAAACCTCTTTGGCGAACATGTCCTAGGGTCCCTGCTAAGAAACACGCCCTGTCTTTACCGTTGCTCCTCTCCAGCTCAGCAGCGACATGTTCCACTTCACCCAGGATCCTGTCCTCCATCGACTGCTTGCCCAGGCCAAAGTTCCTCAGGGTCATCAGAGCGAAGCGCCGGTGGTCCCTCCAGCTGGGGCCATGGTTGGCCATGATAACACCTGAGGACCACAACGACAATGTAACTTCAATATCGACGACACATATCGTCGGTGTGGTATGGGGGGGTTTATCAATTCACTTGTTGAGGGTTTTCAATGATCAGAGGGTCTAGGATAAAGAGAGACCATCACAGATCACACACACACAGATGTTATTTGCTGAGCTAAAATATCAATCGTTTATCAATCCTTGGTCCGACAAATTTTGATTAAGAATTGGATATCTACAGAAGCGCCTTCCACTCAGACAGATATACTCAGAATGTATTCCTACTAATTGCTGATGGGGGGCTTTGCCATTTATAACAAATAACACTCAAGTTACAACACTCAGTTCTTAAATCTTACCTACAGCACGTTAAGTACACTACTCAGATAATATTAAATACTACGTCTTTATCAGACACGGCTCATGTCGACATGTCTGTATATTTGTCTGGCTCGTATGAATGCAAATATTTGATTTGAAACATGTTTCCACATCACGCCATGTCACCTTTGCCCTGGGTGATGTGGCTGAGAAGCAGCTCATCTGGGCGCCCGGCGAAGTCGGTCCCCTTGGTAACCAGGGCCTCCCTGATGGTCTTCGTCCCGTTGAGAATGACCGCAGGCCGGCTCCCAAAATACAGACTGAACACGTTGCCGTAGCGCCGTCTCAGCTACAGAAGGAGCAGACGAGTTACACGAGTTGCACGAGTTGCACTTCCAACATAAACACCCATACACCCTACGCAACTACAACAACTAGGCCTACAACGCAACGTTGACAACTAGTTAGGCCAGTTTTGCAAGTCAGTGAGTCTTAGTCTTCTATATTTTTAGGCCTACTTATAAGAAAATATGTTGAAACACAATTTAAGCCGTGTTTAGGAAATGTTTTACACCCAACCTGCAATCGGTAATCTCTATTCATGTCCAATTTCATATCTTAGGCCTCAAGCTCTCAAGACTCACGCAGTGGACGTGAGACACGCATTTCAACCCGTTCACACGCCACACTTTGTATTTCTTATGCAGAGAAATTACCAGGATGACGGTAATTTTATTACCATCATTTTTATTCTAACAGTGGAACAGGTAGGAGTCAAGTGTGTTCTCCACAGATCAGAACCCCGTCCCACCCCAACCAAATCCCCACCCCTTCCCCCGCGGCCGCCGACAAAATCTCTCTCTAAACTCTGAAACTGGAAGCCCATAGGCTGTGCAATAAGAAGCATGTTAGAAAAAACAAATACTATGTAGAACCTATCAGTAAATTGTCCAAAGTTTTGCTCCATTAAATTAACATATAATTCTAAATAATCTCCAAGGGTATTTTAATGTAGGCCTATTTATACACTGAAAACAAGGTAAAAGAGTAAGGTGAACTTGGCTCTCACCCTCTCCAGATCCCTCATAGGATTCTCCAGACACAGCTGGAGCAGGTTCCCGAATATCGGCAGAGGCTGGGGCCCAGGGGGGAAGCCCTTAGGCCGTCTGGTGCGTACGAAGAAGACCAGCAGGCATAGGAAGAGAAGAACCATAGATCCAATCATGGTGCAAGAGAGATCCTTCACACTGTGGATGTTTAAAACGACGCGTTAACTCCCAAACATGTGCACCATCCACTCTGCTCTACGGGTAAACACACGTTGGTGGAACAACATAGAGAAGCAAACCTGATCATGTGACAATAAGAGAGGGACGTCTTTGACTTAAAGCATGCGCCTGGCATGGTGGACACACCAAACCTGTGAAACGTGCCAAAGACCGGTTATCTTGGACGAGGTTCAAGGCGCACGACACCTATTAGCATTTCCATATTAAACGACCGACAGTGGCAGTCCAAGGTGGTCATTGGTCGTCTCCCCCCGCCCCCCTACCCCCCTCCCCCCACCCTCTCCTTTCTCCCTCTATTAATCATTGTTGGCTTATATTTATTACAGCTACTTTCCAAAAATATTATTTGTTTAATTGGGAGTAGGACTGTGTTGTTGTTGTTATAGCTGGTTGTACGATGTACACCCTGAATGTCTTATCTTTTTATTATTATTTACAACATATGCGTGAGCAAACGGGAGGGTCCTTGAGAAGATTTCGTACTCTGCAAGAGATGTGTTATTAAACCAAAGCTCATGACCTGAGGTGTGTACTAGCGGCTTCTCCAAAAACATTGTTGCACAATTCAAGAGGGGGTTGGGTTGAGGGAGGCTCTTTCTAACAAGCTTTGGAATGCTCAATAAAACAGATGAGCTGCCGCCTCTACAGCACCCTGCTCAACATCATAAGGAGAGCAATCCAGTGGTTTCAATCCAATCTCCAGACTCTCTCAGAACATACACACCACATAAGGAGTTCTTTATACACAGCAGCATCTAATGCTCTGGGAGGGATTGGATGAACTGTTACCCAGTCGCCTCAGTTTAGCCGCAACATATTTGGCTCAGATAATAGGTTGCATAAAATGTCTTTATTAAAATTTATCAAGAATAGGTACAAAAATTATGGCAAAACATTGATAAAAAAACAACAAAATAGTGATCTGCTGAAGTGCAAAATATATCAATATCAATACTACATTTTATATCAATAAGCCATGCTTTATGATAGCCCTAACACATTGCAACAATTAACGCAACACAACAAGTAAGTTACACAATTATGTTTTCTTTTTCTTCACATTAATATACCTTAATTAATTCATTCTATTATCATATTAAGAGAAGTGAAACCATTACTTGACTTTGCAAATTATATTTGTTAGTATACGAGCGAGTGCCGGAGCCTTGCTGACAGCTGTATGTTTGATCACAACTTGTAGGGCATTACAATCCCCTCAATGCGAATATGTTGGACAATGTGGTAGAATACGAGGGTGATGTCTTGCGAACAACCAGCTTGGCGACGCCCTTCACGTCCTGGAGCCGGTCAGAGTCAAAGTCCACCAGGAGCTGCCTGATGCCAGCCCGCTTCGGGGTGAACGACAGCTCCACAGACACGCGCTGGCCTGGCGCGATGCTGCCACTGAGGGGGAGAGAGACAGACACACACAGACATGATGGGCTTATCGATATTACGGGGAACTTGTGGTATTTACATTATCTCATGAGTGTAGTGCAGGGTGAGAGCTGAGAATGAACGGACAAGAAGACGAGGAGTAGAGCGGTTTTAGGCATGGATAGGAACATATGGAATATTGAAGAGAAAGGAAACATGATTAAACAGATTCAATGGCCCAAAATCTTTCTATATTGTACAAAATATCTATAAAAGCATTTTACACTGCATTCGATTAATTTTATACACAAACACTGTTCAAATATTGACTGACAGCTCAATGATAAACCCACTGTCAGGCCAGCATGATATGTTTTTACATACTGGTGTATGTATGACAGTTGTTCAGAAATTAAGAAAACCCTTCCATATCAGTTATGTGATGTGTGTTATATGTTTGCATGTCATTACTGATTTGTTGATATTTTGGTCAGTTACTTACGGAACATGGATCTCTTCGGTGGAAAGTAGGCCTGCCCCTTCAACAGTGAACACTCCTCGGTACAGTGGCACTGGCAGTGGATTGATGAAGGAGATGAAGGTGGTGGTTTTCTTACTTAAAATCACCCAGTCAGGAACCTGAAAGAAGGAAAGTTCAGGACGTTAAATAGGGGTGCACTCTATGTCCACACTGGCTTATACAGTGAACGATGGTGTGGGGGAAAGAAACCTAACACTAAAGAGAGGAGCCTGAGTTGAATTCAACTGGATTCAAATGAACTGACATCTGACCTTTAACCTGTCTTTCTGCATATAAACTGGCAATGGTTTAATGTAAATCAAAAGTTATTACACTTTTTAGACATCAGTCATTCAGCACTGACACTTATATCAGCTCATGTCATGGGAGGAGGCTTGGCGTCTTGCTTGTGGGTAGGATACCCACCTTAATACTGAGTTTGGGCTTGCTCAGTGGGATGTTGACCGTCTTCAGGATGGACTCTTCCTGGCCGGACACTTCCGCCACCCCTATCACCCGAATGATGTTGTGCTCACTGACGCACGACGCATACTGCGTGTAGAGCAAACGCACCACCTCCCTGTGGACTGTGTGGGGCACAGAATGAACACACCAGTTATATAATGTCTACACAACTATTACACCATAACTCCCCTAAACTTTGTACTCCATTAGTAAAATGTAGAATGAAGGAATACACATATGAACTACAAAGTTTCTAGAGATCGAACGCACCCTTTATCCACGAGTCAAAAAAAAAGAAGACTTCAAGACTTTTTGTTATACAGGGTGTAATTTGGTGATGGCTAACTAAATAGCTAACTAAAGTTATGTCTCTGAACCCAGACGGGTTGAAGTGCTGGCATTCAACCACCTACCTTTGTGAGCAGGGATGACAACATTGACCGTGCTATTCTGGCACTCTCCCAGGTGGACCGAGTTATACGTGACAGCCTTGGACATCATGTTCAATTTGCAGCTGACTTCTTTGTCTCCCAGGTTCTCCAACTAAGAGAAAGAAAATGATGATGGTCCATTGATGAATGGACCTAGCCATGGACAGCATCGTACAGGGTAACGCACTCTCTGCATCTCCAGCCGTGGGACAGTGAGTGACATTGCAACTTGCCTCAAAGATGACGTCAAAGTCGGTCCCGAACACAGGGGTGGCGTACTTGATCCCCAGCTGCACCTTTCCTGGTTCATTGGCTGTGAAGAGGAATATATTTAATCCCTGGACATTAATAATGCATAATGAAGATGAATGTATTCACACGTTAACCTTAAAATGTCATATATTCATCAAAACTAGTCGCGCTAAAAGTATATATTGCTGTGTTGGGTCCTCTCAAGGAGTGATCAAGGGGATATGATGAACATGGAGTCTAAGGGGGGTGGGTGGATTTAATCCTTTCAAACCGGCCCTGGTTTCATGCTGGCCGGTTTCACCTATGGAGTGATCAAGCCAATCAGCATCAGAATAGATGCTGCTGACCATAATAAAAGCACATGCTAATTCACTTATGTTTTCTCAAGAATCGCCTTCTCATGGCCTTTATAAGCCTGTACCTGTATTTTTCAAAGAAAGTAATTGACCTCATGGTGGGTTATCCTCCATGGGCTTACAAATGAAACGATTGAACATGACGTCATTGCTCTGTGATTTGTAAGGCCTGTAAACTGCACCTGGATCTGATTCTTCCTCTCCGCCCCGCCCGGAGATGCGCCGCCCTGCCTTGTTGTACACTTCCCGCTCCTTGGCTGAACCTGTGGAGCAGGAGCAGATTCGGTCACCCACAGCGCAACAGCCATGAGCTGATCAACAACCTCTGCCGAGGCCAATATTAACATCCACTGTGCTCTAAACGAAAACAGAATGTCTGCCTTTGGATGTAGTCAGGGTTGGGGCTAACACTGTGATCAATGAGAGGTTTCTTTATGTCTGTGTGTCTCATGCAGTGTTCGCTGTGGCCCTTCATCCTCCCCATACCATAAAAAGTGGAATTTCAAATAATATCATACAATCAATTTGGATCATTGTCATCATTATTAGTACTTCTAATTCTAGTCTTAACTTTATTGATCAGCAACAATCAACATGACTAATAAAGGTAAGAGAAGTCAACATCTTGAACGGCACCCTGCACAGGGTACGGTTAAAGGTGTAGTATTTCATACCGTTACGATGGGGAGGGGGCATAGCACCTCGTCGTAACGGTATGAGTGAGTATGACACTGTCTCTTTATGCGGAACTGAAACCAACCCTCTGGGTACTTGTATTGAAGGGTGATGTCTTCCCTCGCGTCGCTGTAAGGACTTTTGGTGCTAATGTTCCTCCCGACTTTTGTGGAGTTTGAAGAAAGCTATAAAACATTTGAAAAGAAAACGCAAATGAATTCGCGCAGCAATTTTTTTTATTTTAAGTTAAGCAGAAAGTGGTAGGAGTTATAATAAAAATGGATAAAGAATAAAGACATGCGTAATAATCACCCACCCGCTTTTTCTGACCGTCTCGGATTTCCCATTCGATGACGTCTGCATTCACCTCAGCAAAGACAAATGGAGCATCAAACTTAATATCCAAGTCCCCTTCTTTAATGGCCTTCAAAGGACATGGGCCACAGCGAAACACACCTAGAGGTAAAAAAAAATAGGGAAAAAAATCCAGATTCATTCATTTATTTTTTAGTGTACAAAACGCGACGTTGCACTTAACTGGCAATAATAATTCCAGAGTTACCCGCCAATATAAAACACAGAAGAGTTTATATAATAATAATAATATACATAGCATAAGTTATTTCTTTCGCCGGATTTAATCTGATACAGTTTA
>JAOPUD010000162.1:14338209-14383889 GCA_027122715.1 Trisopterus minutus
GGGTGAAAATGCACATGCATAAGGAAGCTTCATGTGTTTAGGCTTCCTACGACAGATCGCACATGCACTAGCTTGTGCACGCAAAACTAGTGCGAAAGTGGTGAACATCGTACATGGTTCATTCTCACACACAGACACACACCTCTCCCTTTACAGACACATTAGGGAGCTACATACGAGACACAATCATCAAATGTGGCTCCAGCACAGGTTTTACTCTCTCACACACACACACACACACACACACACACACACACACACACACACACACACACACACACACACAGTGTCAATAGTGAGTCTATCTTAGCAGATGCTGTGCTTATCGAACTGTGTCCACTTAACGCATAACATCACTGGAGAGGGGAAGGATGCAATAGACAGGAAGAGAGGCAGATGGAAAGGCAGAATACGCAAGGACTGAAAGCCAGAGAGAGAGAGAGAGACAAAGAGAGCAATGTGGGAGATCGAGGGAGAGTTGGCCAGTGTGAAATGAGCAGAAAGCTGGAGATGAAACAGAGAGAGAGAACACTGGCAGAAAAAATGAGTGTTAAGGTTTGCTTTGCGGAGGGTCGCCATTTTCTTTCTTTTCTCATGCCGACGACACATTTCCATCTTACCACACCATCCAGCTTAATGCCTTTCAGCATCCATTCTTCACTATCCATCTGGCCACCTCTTGAACTAACTGCTATGTCTCTGGCATTGGTCTCCATACAGCCAATTTAATGACAGACATAAAGTACACACACACAACCCTCATCGGCCACATGAACACACAACCTCTATAGTTATTAATCCAACACATCGTTTTCTTTTGAGGTCATAACCACTAATCTGGTGTCAGCAAAACCCAATCTGATAGGCAGTCAGATGTCTTTGGCAATGAATATCTATGCACAACTCAGAAAATGTTAGTCTAGCTGTTTAGAGACATGTCAATATCATCATCATATGCACACAAATGAAAAGAAAAAACTGGTCATTTCCAACTCAAAGTACAGCTGTAGTGTCCCAGAAACTAAAGCTGCGGAAATGAATGGGCAAGACCTTTTTGTTAACAGATATTGTCTGGAACAAGCACTGTGCTAGGCAACAAAAATAAACCCATTCAGTATGCTTCTACATTAACCTAAAACTTTAAAAAAGTTACTCCTGACCAACCAGCAGCTGAACTTCCAACACTAATCAAGCCAACTGTAATCCTTTGGATAAAAAGGTCCTAGAAACCGTCTGCAAATGTGTTTTGTGATATGTTACTCAGCGTTCCTACTGGTGTGTGACCCACTTAATAATGCTTATCACAGGACAAAACGCTGTAGAACAAGGACACGAGGCCTGGGAAGCACTCCAGTGAACTTCACTGTCTCAAAAGTTGGGACACTTTATGATGGGATTAAGTAACAGCAGTGCACCAAACTGCTGGTGAAGTGGGTCTGAGGCTTGTGACAGCTCACTTCTAATTGGCCTAGCAATTGGCCTAGCAAGGTGCTAGCCTGGTGGAGAGCTAGACCAGTACACATTATGAAGGAGGTTAAAGTCTCAGGACACAGAGACCTATAACAGTGGCAAGAGCTGATTCAGTTTTGTACCCATGCTAGAAGGACCATGGTGCAATGTTCCTTAAAAAATAGGAAAACAAAAAGCTGATGGGGCGAATTAGACACAAACACTTGCATGCCTATGCTCTAGTCAAACTGGTAACCTAAATACACCATGCCCCTGGCCGCTGCGCTCCAGAAACCGACCTGCTTTCCTCAAGCAGGACCCAAGTCTCTCTGGTTCTATCTAGGTTATATGTGAACCATGCCAGTTCAGCCCTATAGGATGGATTGTGGCTCATACTTGTGTAGCCATTATCAAAAACATATAGTTTCCCTTTGACTTTAAGATATCAACAGAATCAAATATAAAAGTATGTATAAATATCGAGGTTAAAAGAAACAATCATGTTCTTTAAATGCTTAAAAAAAATAAAAAAATAAAAACTACTTGGAAAGATATATACTCCCCACTGGCTACAAGCAAAGAACAGTTAATGATACACCTCTACAAACAATTCCCCATTAATACTGTTTATTTTGGTTCAAGGGTACATACGCCCATTTACGTTTGAATGAGTCTTTCTGAATATGCTGCGGTCCCCACCTACTGTCCTTAATTAACAGGGTTTTCTTTCAAAGGGAAACATGGGGTGGGACCCCGCAGAGTATGGTACAGAGACACAGAGAAGTCGGGACTGAATTCAACCACTCTCAACCGCACACCTACTCCACAAAATAGGAACATTTAAATTGGGTTTCCAGACAAATTCCAACTTTTGTTTTGTTTTATCATGACTGGATTTCACATAAACCAATAAAAACACGAGAGGACACGTTCTCTTTAACGGTTGAGAGAATTGGTTGCACCGCCATGCTGCCAGAGCCTAAGTGCTCTTCCAGTCAGTCACTCAATTCATCCCACCCACCCTGGCAAACATCAGTCTGACTAATACCAACACAAAGCTCCTAAAACAGAAACCAGAGCCAGCAAGACACAGCCGACTGAGCAAGAGAGAAATTAAGAAAAGGGAAAGATAATAAAAACAATGGGCCAATGGATGTAAAGAGAGGAGCAAAATTGGGGGAAGGAAGGAAAGTCAATCAAAGGTAACAATGGAGGCAATATCAGAATAAATTTGCAAAGGCAGAGATGGAAATGCAAAAAAAGGGAAGTAAAAAAAAGGACACCAGACTGAGAGGAAGATCCAGACGTCGAGATGTTGACTGATTGAAGAGACATTATACGGAAATTCTACCCAGGATAAGCAAATGACAGATAGAGAAGAATGATTACACAGAGTGAGAGTGTCAGGGATAATAATGAGAGGAAAGGACAACGGAGAGAAACCACCATGGGCCAATAAGGACAGAAATGTGATGCGAGCCTGGACAGTGCCAATGACCTGAAAACCAGTTAGCCACCCAGTTGCCTTGAGTGAGGCACTCAGTAACAGCAGGTCTCTATGTTACCCAGAACCACAGTGCCAGAGCCTGTAAGATTAGCTGCAAATCCATTTCCTTACTGTACCTATTGATTAAATTAGGTATGTATGTGAGATACAGAGGGCGTGATGGAGAGATAGCAAAAGTGCTGTGTCATGAGACCGTGGTAACAATTCTACATAATACACAATCTTTTAAATATATAAACTAAATAAATAAATAACTGCAAGGCAAGTATCTTATGAAGCAATCTTCAATCACAGGGCAATTCATTGGGCTTGACAAAAGCCGATGGAAAAATCCACAAAAGGACAATCATTAAAACAGACGGATAGAAACGGCCAGTGTGTAATGCATCCTAGAGCATGATTGACACAAAACAATAAACTATTGCTCGATTTCAACTATATTACTGACCAACCAATTCAGCTTAATAGCAATAGGTGCGATTTAAGAGCTATAAATGGAGAGTAATTAGTTAGAAATGGCAAAGTCAACCGTCAGCTTTTTGTGAGTGAAATGCTCTGTGAGAATTTTGTAATGAGACCATTTCGATTTTAGACAGCTCCGGTCTCCTTTCCGATCAATCAGGGCTTCTCAGCCCTTATTGGTTCGGGAATCTATCTTGCCTGTCAATCAGATCTGCGTACACAGAAATGTATGGAGGGCGGGAGCTGAGAGGGAGGGCGTCTTTTTTTCCGTCTCTCTTCTGCTCTTTCTCTGTACAACTCTCAAATCTAACGGTGAGCAGCTATGCAATAATTCTGATAAAGCCATTCTGACTTTACAGCATTCAATAGAATCAACAGGGGCACAATACGATTGTGGACAGTGGTGTGCTGTTTCAGACCATTATCACATTACCCTAACCATTACCCTACGTAGCCCTACATCAAGCTTCTGATACATACCAGTCATTATAAAAAAACATTCATCGCCTCATTTGTCCACTCGAAAAGGGAATTTGTTTTACTCCTGCAGTACTACTGGCACCACAGAAAATCAAATGAATAATGATAAGCTCTCTTATTTCACCTGTATGTCAGTGTCTTTGACCGGCTCCAAGGGCTCAAAGCTAGTGGCAGCACTCAGACTCTCCAACCTCTGAGAGATGTGGAAGATGTCTAGTCCTCTGGAGCCCAGGAGGATGGACCTGAAGAAAGTAAAATGATACATGGGACTAAATGAGGGAACAGTCCTTTTCTTTCCAATGACATGGAAAAGAAAAACAAGGTAACTCAAGGCGTAAACGTTAGACTAATAAAGTATCTATGTTGTTTGGAAGAAAAACAGTCAACTTCAGAGCAAGAATAATAAACTAAATTAATAGCTAAAGTATTACCTTTACTTGCTAATCTATGCTGTATGCAGTGCATATATTTAGAGCAGAATAACTATTTCTACAGGCATACCCACATGCAGAGGAAGACAAAAGAAAAGTAATGAGGTCGACAAAAATAGCGTGGAAACATATTGACTGTTTTTCGGAATATAAAATACAACTAAACATGTGGTAGTTGTCCTATTTGGATTGTTATTGGCTTAAATACATGAACTGTATTTTAGGCTAGTAGCCGATTTGTTGTTTTGCTTTGACTTTGACTGCCTATGCAGTTGCACAGAGCTGCCTATGCTCCACACCGGATGGGGGAACTGGTTAGTCAGAACGGAATGAGACAGCAGAAATGGAAACGGCAAGGTTTACCGTTAATGATAATAAAACCTATTGGCTACAACTGATGTGAAGGATATAACAGCAAACCTTTATTTTGTGCTGTGTTAGTCAACAGTGTATATTTAGGAAATATGGTTTGTGAATAGGACTAGTTCTGCTAGCCAGCAAGTACACAAAAAGTGTTCACTATGGAATTTTTCAAGGTTCATGATAATCAATGTTGAAATGAATCCTCAGAATTATGATTTCAGTCCCCTGGAAATATATTTTGCACACTGAGCACTATGGCACTGAAACAGAAAAGCTGCCTATACTACTGGGCTAATAGTGTCATTCTTACGCTTTGACATCTGCAGCATCCTGAGAGGTGCGGGTCAACGTGCGGGACCTGAGCCTCTCCCCAGCTTGCTGGATCTCCTGCAGATTCCTCTCCACATGAGGAAGCTCCGACACCGCTTCTGTCTCGGCGGCTAACTGCTCTGCCTGCTGAAGCAGCTCTCCAAAGCCCTCGGTGTCCATAGCTCTAGAGAAGATTAAACATCAAAACGGGGAGGGTGACAAAACGGTAAAGGGAATGCTTTGCACCACAGTTCTACATTTCACTAACGACCAAGTACAGTAGAAGAGACGTTTTATTTACTGTGAACATAATGAAGCCTTAATAAACTAAAGCTAGCTGTATACATAAAACAAGGTTAATGACAAAAAGTGGTATTGTGTTGAACCATATATAGAACAATAGTAATTGATCGCTAAGGAGTTGAGACGGTTCGTGTTGACACGGTCGCTCCGACTGACAAGAGCGCACATGTGAGTGAGGTCGCGTAGCATTAGCTCATGACATCCTGATCGGCTACATAAGCAACAGACTATTGTCTATCATGCAATTGAGACAGAGAGCAAAACATAACTTTGTAAAACAAGGGGGGTTTGGGGAAACGTCGCTAATCATTTATAACACTAGCATTTCTAGCCGTGCTTCGTTAGCATGCGTAGTTAGCTTAACACGACCACTGGTACGTTGGGTATGGTTAGCTAGTTTGAAAAATGCTCGGGAAATAATGATGGGATGTTGATGAGGTATCTCCGATATAAGCTGCAGACAATTAAACAACTAACCTGCTATCTAGCCAGGATTTTATATATTCCCTTTCTCCTCAGAAGATTGAAACTTGATATTATTTTGGTAAATCGTGTATGGACACTCGGACATAACCCGGCATTTCTAAGAATGCCGCCGATTGGACGAGGCTTTTTCTTCGTCTCTGATGTATTTCGCTGTAACGTCCACAGCGCAGCGCTACTGCCATCTGCTGGATATAACACGGACCCTTTATTGAAAAGGCCGGCACAGAGCTGGCCTCAGGCAGACCTCAGCAGAGGCGAGGGGCTTACATTTCCAATGGATGGGCAGCTTTTTTCATGGTTTTATAGGTATTCGCTTTGTAGTGAGCATTATATGAGTGTGTCATCAATATATATTTCACCTGGGGAAAGATTTGCACAGAGCTAATGTTATGTGGGCCAATGTTCAAACCAGTCTTTCCCATTATAACTTGCATGCAAGTGTAGCCGAGCTAAACTTAATTAGATTTTGTTTTATTTTTGGTCATTGTTCACACTCTTTTTATTGTGAACTCCCCCAAAGATTGTTTCCTATGTAAGTTGGTTCCACATTGTTGTTTTCCATGGCATGCCTTTTTGTTTCCCTGGCGAGTGGTTTGGCGTTGCACCTGTGAGTCTAGCTTCAGTGGGCACTGATGCTCGGAGCTGAGTGGAGAGATATCCTGGATTGTGTGTGATGCCCGTGTTTTTTTGTCTCCTTTAAAAGGAATAAACTCTCATAACTCAACTCCTGTGTGTGCCTCACTCAACAAAAGCAAGACAAGAGAAACGCAGAAACCCATCGCGGTTACACAAGGTATTATATTGCCATGCCTCTGTTTGCAATGTTCTTTTAATTTAGAATGAATAATTACAGACCAGAAGACAGAGTGGTGTGAGAACCATCGTTGGTTCGCAAGGAAACAATAATAGGCCCACTTAAATATGAACATTGTATATTAGCCCCCATATTAAATACCACTGAAAGTCACACTTGAGTTGAACATTTTTCTATTTGTTCTAATTAAAGACCCCTGCTATACAGTATGCCTGTCAGACATTCTTAAGTATTTTAAACTCATTGTCCTTAATTATATGACATGTCAGAAAAATACTTTCTGGATAGGAGCATAGTGTGAGCAAGTTTGGCAGAGAAGTATCCTTATAACCGTCTTGAATTTGTATTCAATTCCTGAACTTTTTTTAAAAGGTGGCCAGGGATTCAGGGGCCGGAACCAGGCCAGCACAGAACCAGAAAAAGCATACAATTACGTTCTGCACAGGAAGAATGAGACCATTATCAAATTCTAGAGGTTAATGTTCAAGTTGAGTATTTCATTCCATGATAGGAAGTGTTATTAGAAGTGCTACTGGAAGTGTTCATTGAAGTGGTGTTGGAAGGCCACTACAGTCTGCAGACTTCAAGATTATTGAAGTTCAAGCAAGGAGTCTGAACAATGGGGGAAATTACACAAACTGAAATACTCGTGTAGCTGGCAATAGGAAGAGTTTGCCAGATGTTAAGGTTGCCTGCAGAAAAAGTTACAAGTTACTAGCTGACAGGGTCTTTTGTCACGGTTTATTTTAACTAAAAATTTGAGACAGACAATCCATAAAAGAAAAAACCACCATTAAGAGGTCTGGTTAGCTTCTGTTCACTTGATGATTGTAAAATGTCCATCTGTCCTGGGGTGCCCAGATTTTTGCTATGAACTTCAACTAAACAATACATACAATGAAACTAAATAACCATAACGTGATTTTCTAAGGCAAAATGCTTTGTGTACAATTTTATTATCAACATATTTCCATTAACATTGGACTTAACATTTGCGAAATAATAACTTGTAAAAAATAAAACGACAATTGCAGCCAAATGTCAATCATTCATCTGAGTCACTTCACTGGACCTCCTTCTTGAACTGAAAAAGGTAATGTGTGACAATAGTCCCAATGTGTTTGACGGGTAAAAAAAGTTCCGCTTCTTCTGGCACTACTTGAACTGGTTGTCAATAAGTGTGCCTTTGTTCTTTGCTGTCTTTGCCTCCAGTTCAGCAAGCTCTTGAAGTCGTTTCTTGCTCATGCCCTTTCTCTCCAACTGTTTCTCAATCACTTTGGCATTTTGGGCGTAAGAGTCTGCAACCTCTCTTGCCTCAATCTCCTCTTCTTCCTCATCGATGGTGGACACAGTGACTGAGCTGAACTTGCCCATGTCTTTAGTCCGCTTCGTCATCATGACCCGGACTTTTTTAGGCGCCTCAACAGGCTTTTGGCTGTAGACACTCGTGTTCCCGTACCCTGATCCGAACTTTACAACCGCTTCGTCGACAATGAAGGTGACAGGGGTGCTCTTCATGTGATGCTGGTAGAAAAGTACGAGCCCACATTTACCACACTTTTTGCGAAACTGCCGCTCGATGCCATCTGGTCGCTTTATGTACACGTTTTCGTCGTCCTCCACGTTGCAAAACTTGTGGGCATGTTTTGCTGCATCGATGACTCTCGCTTTATCCTTGGGCCGCATGGGGAGTTTCTCCAGTTGACAATCCAGAACCAGAACCATCTGACCGCACAGACAGTAGTAGACGTGAAGTGGCTTTTCCCCATCGTCGTATTCTTCCCTGTCTCTGGTATCCGAACACACAACGCTTCTCGAAACAACTTTAGGCATGTTTCCTTTTAAAGTTCAAACGTAATAATAAAAAATGAACTTTATTTCGACGTTAAACGCAATAAGGGCTCGATTCGTCCACACGGAAAAGCCTCGAAGAGCGCTTCCGGTGGGTCGCTGTGATTCTCCGAGTAGAAACGTCGAGTGCGTTTGAGTTCTGCTTGGGGAAATCGATATTCACCTATCTTTTCTGATATACAGGTCTTTGGTTTTTTGGGTGTGTTTTACGTTGTTAGGTTTAAGTTATTGGGCTTTGAATCGCATTTGTAGTCTCTGTAATACGAGGTTGAGACATTACGGAATATATTCATATTGATTAGATACTTATTGCCTATACCTTACCTATACCTATTAATCGAATTGTAAGCAATCCACTTGAGATCACGTAGAAACAAAATTTCCTCCAAAAAAAAAAATCCCAGGAGTAAGAGCAACTGTTTATTTTCACATTGAGACGTTCAACGAATATACACACGACACATGGTCCCTTCTTCGAAGTAGTTTCTGGATTATAGGCCTATTGTCTGCCCGGGCGTCACTGTGTCCTCATAAAACCAAACCGGGTGCAAAACACACGGCCCTCGTGCTGTCCACATTCTGCTGACGGATGTGTCGAAAGGAGATTGACATTTCTGAAGTGGGGGCAAGTGTCACTTTGTGTCCTCATAAAACCAAACCGGGTGCAAAACACACGGTGGACAACACTCGTGCTGTCCACATTATGCTCACGGGTATGTCGAAAGGAGATTAACAAATCTAAAGTTGGGGCGGGTGCACCGTCTAAACCATAAAAAATATTTACTTAACGCAAATGTTGAATAATTTCTCACCTTGATTCTGATTTCATATATAGCCTACACGTATTAATGCAAATATTTGTAAAGACAGACCAGACAAATAAAAACCCATTTATAGAAATTTGTAATGGTTCTAGTTTATTTTTAATGAAGTAAATAGTTGGAGAAGTTATAGTGCAGGTTCTAATCCCCCAAAAAGATACAAATGGAACAAAGCCAGAGCAGAATATTTGTTCTATATTGCTATAAATCCCCAGTACTCATGCAGCCATTCGATTGCACAGGCCTATAGCTAAATGTCGGTTTACACGTTCAGGTGGCCTGACCGTGCGAGCAGGGCATTCATATTGAAAGTCAACGGAACACCCATTTCAGCCAAAGATGAAAAGTTGAACAGGTAGAGTAGATGCATTTTATTTTCACAGAGTACAGTTATTAACAAATAACTTTGGTCCCTTCCATTAAGAAGCTTGTCAGACCGCTCCGGTCGTCACTGGCAACAATTTGTGCCGCAGGCGTTGTCTTTGCACACGCACCCGGAGGCGCACTTGCTGCAGCCTGATGGACAGCACTCACAACAACCTGCCAGGGTAGGAAAACACGTCACAGAGAGAGCAGGCCACAGGGCCATGCGTGGTGAGAGTTCCCGGTTAGCAATGCTCAACGTCAAAATATAATAATTACAAATATAACTCGCCGACATTTGACTCAAAGGGCATTCATCTTACTTTTCTTGCATGTTGTGCAGGAGCAGTTTGCGCAGGTGCATGATGTGCCGCAGTTGCAGGTTCCAGCTACAAACAAAACACTTACAATAGGTCCTACACTCTACAATAGACCAAAATATACTCCTGTTGCATAACGGCCACGGATCACATTATAAACAGTTAAGTCATCTGTAGGCCTATTACTCACTCTTGGTGCAGTCGCAAGGGTCCATTTTTTTTAGATATTGGTCAGTCCTTCACAGCGTAGCGCGAAAGTCTTCTTGTCTCGTTAAATTGATTTGTGTGATGGCATGTTTGAGTGACCCTTTTAAAGGGTCCGGGAAGAAACAATCGGGTGCAAAACACACCAGGCGACTGTCGTGCTGATTATTAAGGGCTGCAGCTAGACACTTCTCGATTATTCGACACTCATAAAGTTGGGCCGAGTGCTACTTCCTTTAAACTACTTAAAATACTGGATGAATAACTTTCCGGGTCTTTCTTTTTAGCGCTGCCAAGTTGTATAGGAATTTGATTGGAAAACCCCTCTCTTAATTGTTCATGACGCATGTACAATTAATTTAAGTTATTGATCCATCAATCTAAGTGTTCTCTAAGTGTTCCATCCTTATGGAAAACGAAGTAGTCGAAATTAATGTAGCGTATGAGTAAATTCATCCCTGAGACGTCTAAACTGTTCATAGTGCATTTTTCACTGGTGAATATGTTTCTCAGCAAGTATGTTATAATGAGTCTCTTGCTTGATAGCTCTTACGTTAAAATACCCTACTTTTTTTTTTCATCGTGCAAGGCATAGGTAAACATGCTATGTAAGGTTAAAGTTACACAAGGCCAAAACAAGATAGCCTAGATATGTGATGGACCATCCCAGTTAACACCGACCCAAATATCTACGTTGGGGGAAATACGCCCAAGTCCTTGATTTACCCCGCTCGAAAATAAGTAGGCATACAATTTCGACGGTCATTTATAGAAGTCTTTTAAACGAAAGAAATGCTTAGTACTGGTTCCAAAACCAATACGTTTGCAAAAACTCAAAATATTCTGTCTACCCTGTCTTTGTAACATCTTTTACACGGAAAAAGGCTCACTGGCTGAAAAACTCAGCCTGCAGAGATTACAAACCCAAATAGAAGCTATAGGCCTAAAGCTATGTGGTTAGACCTCAATTAAGAGTTTTACGCCAAATTAAGGCGTCTAAATGGAAACGTTTAATAAAGTCACGGTAAATCGATGGCATTTTTAAATTCTTCAAACCAAAACATGTGCACTGAGCTGGCTCAACCTTTCCTTGCTGGTTCGTCCAAGAGCGTATGGAAGGATGCATAGGTGACCCAAATTACTTAAAGCAAGCATGTAGAGTAAACGCATTTTATTATTTTTAGTTTAGATGTACAAACAAAATACACACAATTTAGACATAATTAAAATTGGTCCCTTTTTCCAAGGCTACATAAGTAGAGTTTGACAGCCGCAGTCTTCTCTCACTGGCAACAATTTGTGTCACAGGTCTTGTCTTTGCACACGCACCCCGAGGCGCACTTGCTGCAGCCTGAAGGACAGCACTCACAGCAGCCTGCCGGAAAAAGAAAGACCATCAGTTAAATAGGCATAGCGGACCACAAGGTTATGCAAGGTCTATAACAAACGTTTCAACATCACTTCACTTATATTTTACCAAAGGGTTGATGGCATGGTTGAAGACACCTAGCATGATTAACATATTGAATTACATGCAAGAGCATTCATCTTACTTTTCTTGCATTTTGTGCAGGAGCAGTTTGTGCAGGTGCAGGTTGTGCCGCAAGTGCAGGTTCCGCCTAAAAAAAACAAAAAACAAAAAAAACACGATACATCGTTATAAAACAGCATGCTCTGCTTTGAATAACGGCAATTGCGGCGATCACATACCACGTTAAATACAAAACAATCAGTGTAACTCACTCTTGGCGCAGTCACAAGGATCCATTTTTTCAGGTAGTTGTCAGTCCGTTTCTCTGTTGAGCAAATATGTTCTTGTCTCGTCGGATTGTATGGAGCATGTGGCTGGAGTGTCAGATTTATAGTGTCCAGATAGAAACAAACCCGGGTGCAAAACACACGGCCCTCGTGGCACGAGGCAGTTGATTTTGCGCACGGGCTTTTCGATATAAAAGTGCATTCCTCTAGTTGGGAGGTGTGCTATTGGGAAATTACGTAATTCTTACCGAATATTCACCAAGAAAATATTAGGAGAATAACCATAACCTTAATACACCTGGATATTTCCATGTGCATTCTGTGCTCTGATGATGTGATGTCTATATCATTTCGGAAAATAATATTGTGTTCGATTGGATTATTCAACAGATCTAAGGTCCTGCGACCTGTGTCCTTCTGAAGAGGAAAATAGTAAACATGAACGGAAATCTGAGAGATCTGGGCAGGGTCTTTATAACGCTGTGGTAATATTTGTCATCCCATAATACATTTTGGAACACCGGACTTGTCCTTGTTCATTCGTGTGTTAAAAGGGGGCATTCATATTTGTGTTGCCCGTGACTCAAATTTTAAATAGTGCACACGGCACACAACATCTAGGATGGAATAAACAACTTTTTTTTCCCAATGCAGCATTGTCATTCTTCCGGAACGAGCGTGTGACCGGAACGCGGCGCCACACGCCCCCTCGGCTCTGCACTCGGCGTCCTGCTTATGGGAAACAAAAGTCTGACGTCATTGTTTTGCACTCGTAGTTTTTTATTTCTTTGTTTCGTATTGTTAAAACGTCTTACTTGATTCTCGAAATCGTATTGTTAAAAAGATTTCCGAGAATCTATCTATCTATATCTATCTATCTATCTATCTATCTATCTATCCATCTAAATTGTAAGATATTGAAACTTTAAGGAGAAAAGTAACGTTATTACAAAAAAGAAAGGTTAAGTAAAGTAACAAATACTGTATCAAGTTGACCAACATACAGCAATTATAGTTAGCAGAACCAAGCATAGAGGGGCCTATTTATTGAAATAAATCTGTAATTATTGGCAGGAGGCTTTGTTAGTTAATGAATAATAGTTTCCTGTAAGCCAGGTCCTGTAAGCCAAAGATGAGTGATAGGCCTACTAATAGTCCTTATTTTATGGGACAATTTCTGCTAATGCGGCTGGTAGAACAATAAATGTGTTTTTGTTTTTTTATTGGCCACTGTATTTTTTTATATACATTAAATGTTATTTTTAATGCAAGATAAATGTATTAGCAACTCAATTTGCATTTATTTTACATTAAATGTTATTTTTAATGTAAGAAAAATGTAATAGAAAATTGATTAGCATTTATTTTTGTATCTTTTACACCGTTACATTTTTGCCATACATTATTAGTTTTGCTGGAAACGTGCTTTGACCTGACCTTAAATGAACCATTTTCAGTGTGAAAATGGTATGGAATTTTATTCTTCTAAGTATCAGTTGCTGTGTGCTTGTTCAATAAAGTTGGTAAGAAATGAAATGGCGGCCATCTTTGTATGCCGTCCAATCCACAACACACCCAGCACGCCTGCGCGCTGTGACTGCAGTTCAGTTCTACATGCCAGATTTCACCACACAATGTCCACGTGTTGGTAGTTACTTAATATTTGTTAAGGTCTGAGTCGTTTATATACGCGGATTCTCGGTGTTGGTTTTGGGTACGGAAATGGCAACAACCAGTAAACGATTCAAGGTTAGAAAATCGACCCATTTGTGAAATGTGTTATAAGTTACAGCCACAGTTACACAGCTACAGTTACACAGCTACAGTCAGTTGTGAAATAAATCATATTTACTACGCTTCATGCCATTTGTTTTCCTTTACCAAGTGCATGTGGATTTCAGATGGTACCATCTGCCTGGTATTTGAATGTTTTTGTTTGTTTTATAAATGGCCTTTTTGAATTACGAAGCAAACTTGATATTCTAAAAGACTCGCAGAAGGCTTTCTATTGTGCTCTTCTTCCTTTATGTTGATATGAACATCACTGGAGAAAGGAATTATGATGTTGTGTCGGGGTCAATGGAACGGTAACTTGAACTACATCCCCGTCTGCACATCACAGCTAGATGATGGATCAGATGATGGCTCCTCTTTGCAAAACTTCCTACAATGGTGCGAACGAGTGGGTCTTACACTCAACCACAACAAGGTAGATGTATAACTCTAACGTGCAGTGTTATTCCTTCTGTTTACCTGTCAGAACAACCTAGATCGACCCAAATTACATTGACAGAAAAATCAAAACAATTTCTCCATCTAGCTGTGACCTTACAGAATGTGTAACTTCGAATGAACCCTTCTCCCATTAGGTGTATGTGAGTAGAAAGGGAACACTAGCAGACTACGGCATGCTGGCTAAGGAGGACATAGAGGAAGGGGAAGTTCTGTTTATAATTCCCAGGTCGGTTCTGCTACATCAGGGAACATCCAAGGTCTCTGCAGTACTCGAACAAGGTGATGCTCTATGGTTGTGACGCACTGTCACACACAAAATGTATTAAAAATACTAGCATGATGGGCTTTTCAGCTCATATCAGCTTATGTAATGTCTGGTGCTTTGGGTTTTTGTACACAATTTATACAGAAGGGAAAGCAAAGTAATATTCAGATCAGGCTGCCACATTACCAACTCAACACACCAACACATCACACACACTCACTGACACATCTCCATCATTCTCCAGGCAAGGAGCTGCTGGAGAGCTCGTCGGGATGGGTGCCGCTACTTATGGCCCTGCTGTATGAGTATACCAGCCCCGAGTCGCCCTGGGCTCCCTACCTGTCACTCTGGACCGACTTCAGCCGCCTGGACCAGCCATTGTTCTGGTCAGAAACAAAACGAATATCTGCGTTTAGTTTAGTAGCATTGATTATTAGTCAGTGGTAATATAGGCTTAGTGTTTATTTTGTTTATCCATTTAAGTCTGGATGTTCATTCAAGAGTTGTCAGGGTGTTAAACTGCTGTTGGGGGGGGATTGCTGGGGGTCTGTGAAGGTCCAAGGAGGAGCGAGAAACCCTCCTCAGGGGCACGGGCGTCCCGGAGGCTGTGGAGCGGGACCTGGCCAACATCCAGAGGGAGTACAGCACTGTGGTCCTCCCCTTCATCGCCAAACACACCGACCTGTGGAACCCCAGCATACACACACTGCAGCTATACACACGTCTGGTAGCCTTCATCATGGCCTACAGGTGATGAGGCTCATGCACACACCCACACACTGAATAGTAACCCTCCCCCCTTTATTATATAATCATTTATATTATTAGTAATTGTATTATTTTGCTGGGTAGTTTCCAAGAGCCACTGGAGGAAGAAGAAGAAAAAGATTCGGATGACGAGGAGGAAGAGGAGGAAAAGGCCTCCAACCTACCAATGATGGTCCCCATGGCCGACATGCTCAACCACGTGTCCAATCACAACGCCCATCTCGAGTACACGCCGGTGAGGAGACGCCCACTGCACCTTAGATCTACATGTGACGTGGCTTGGCTACACTCGGCGTTCCTATGCAACTTTTTTGATCTGATTTCACTGCAGTTGCGTCCACATACCGGACACTTGTTTCCTGACCGGCCTGATATATTTTACTTCATTTCAACCCATTTCTAAATCGGTTTTCTTCCCCTTTCTTTAAGGAGTTTTTGAAGATGGTTTGTGTCCGTCCCATTCGCAAAGGTCAGGAGGTTTTTAACACCTACGGCCAGATGGCCAACTGGCAGCTTCTACACATGTACGGCTTCACTGAGCCATACCCCAGCAACTGCAATGAAACTGCAGACATCCCTATGGACAACCTGTACAAAGTTGCAGCGCAAGGTGACCAAATATATTGTTAATCCATGACCTTTAACCATCATTCTACATCCGTTAATCAATCATTCATCTGCGATTGTAATTGAATCACAAGTCAAGCAAAAAGTGACTGAACTGTTCTTAAGTCTAAAGCCTCGCCCAGCAGGCTATAAAACAGTTCACTATCTGCTTGCCTTCATATGTAAATAAGGCCAGCAGCCTTAGAATAGAGTACAGTGGAGGGTTGGGGGTTTTTCTGTGATGGATGGAAGGAGGAAAAATTAACAGGCCTATTTTCACTCTTCAGGTGTTCAGTCTGACCTCGACAGACAGCTGGTAGAGGAGAAGAGAGCATTGATTCTGAAGATGGGAGAGAAGGAGGCTTTCATCTTTGGCAAGCAGGGCTGTCTCACCGACATGGAGCTCCACACCACACTTAAGGTTAAAACATTGGGTGATTTTTCTCAAAGCGATTGTGACTTTTGGCTGTTTAATTATGACAAACATATACTTCGACCCTGATGAACTGGTTTGATTCGGCAGGTTCTTTGCATGTCAAGGGAAGAGTTCCAAGAGTTTCGAGAAAACGAGGGATGGGAGGAGGACGAAGAGGCGGACGAAGAGAAGGTTTCATTGGCTTTCTCCAACGAGGGGCTCCCTGGCCTTCAGGCTCCATGGAAGTGGTTGATCCACGCCGCAGCACGTTTGACCTTGGACAGCTATGGGTCAGCTGAGGGGTCGGACAGGGACCGCATGCTAATTGAGGACAAGTTGCAGCTTCAAGGACTCAACCCCAGGCAGCTTAGGGCACTTCAGGTGCGCCACGGTCAGAAGAGCATTTTGGACAGAGTGCTGGCGCTGACCAAGTCATGATGCACAGTGCATCACAACATTGATTGCCATGAACAAGTGAACATTAATGCAATAGTACTTTCAAGGTACTCCTGTGTGAGGGCACTCTGATTTTGTATTTTTTGTTTGCGTTTTATTAAATGATTCAAAGTATAAACTTGTGACTAAAGTCGGTATGAATCTAATAGTATCGGCACCATTGGGTAATAACAGAAAGATTCACTTTTTTTAATGCTTTATTTCCTGTATGTATGCATACTGCAGTTAAGTAGCAAGAACTAAAGGCAACTATAAAGAACTACAAAAACACACGGACCAATACATTTACAAAACATTCAAAATCCTTACAAAATGGCCTGTATTGGTCCTTGTTCTTTAATGAGGATCTTTGTACAAATTTTCAAGATGCAGTTTTGCCATCCTACCATTACGGACAATTTTACAAGTGCCAGGGAGAAGATTCATAGGTACAGATAGACGTGACAACACTTATTGTCACTCCTCCCAACACACAGAATGGACCCCCATCCCACTCAGGATGACAATCCAATGAATTCAACCTCTTGCCGCACATCCAAAAAGGCTCAAAAAAGCAAAACAAAGAGCAGATAGCCGTTTTATTGCATCCTCTACTTTCCATATTGACTGAAAAAGAAAAAGTCAAAGCAGAAAAAAAAACTTGTGGGAGGGAGGCAAACCAGGGGCTTTGGTAATGAGTGGATATATGTACGTGTCTTTACATGTATTGTAACATCTGAAATGGACACTTTAATTTATCCACCTAGTCATTCAATCCCCTTCCCCAGCCCAGATATTTACAAAGGATCAAAAAAAATATATTTAACAGCATGTCCAAATCTCTCTACTGAACATCAGAGAGACAAATGACAACTCAAACTCTTCAGATTCGTATGCAGTAGTCCTATCCTTTGTTTGAGCGAGTATCATTGCCAGTTTGTCCAGTGCCAACAGTAAAGGAGGTGGTGTGTGGATGTGTGTTAGGACCCCAGCGTCTTTCCCATAGACAACAGGTTTGGTTGGGATAGACTAGCTGGCACCAGTGCCTTCCATCACCTGTTGGGCTTGCTTCTGTCCCATACAGCACTGAGCTACGGACTGGAACAGCCTACAACAAAGAGGAATGAATGATTAGCATCTATATGTACTAAACCAGTGCCATTAGGAAGCAGCAGTATTTGGAACCTTAGCCATTACAAATTCCATCAAATAAACATAAGTTAGCTGTAGAATGGGGTGGAAGGGTCTGATTACCCACAGCAAATCCAAGCATCTAAACTCATTGCAAACTTACTTTTCAATCTCAGGTGCACAGTGCACAAAGTCATGGCTCCAGAACTTGAAGGCAGGATTTTTGATGAGCTCAATAAAGGTGATGAGAAGACCCCATGGATGTGGTCTGTTCACGATCAGCCTTTCCAGCAGGACCCTGCGCAAAAGAGAATACACCCCGAATCAGACCAAATTAAGCTTAATGAAAGTCAAGCGGTATCGAGTCACTCACCACTCACAGACAGTACAGATCTACTTGTGTGTGGGACCTGAAGCCCTACCTGGTGATCTGCTCCTGGATGGCCTCGGTGTTGGCCTCAGCAAACAGGTAGAGCATGGTGCAGCTGAAGTAATGGGTGTGGCTGTTCGGGTAACGGAGCTGATTGGCTATCGCGTTGAGGAACAGGTAACGCCCTGCCGAAAACACGCCAACAAGGAGTGACCATCTGCAATCCTGGTCACATTTTTGCTGTACAAAGTATCTAGCATACCTTGACACCTCAATGAACCAGAGGTCATTCATAACAAAATGAACACCGATACTGGCACATGCACATCATACTGTCTTACCCTCCGTGTCCAGATCCACAGCCAGGTTTTGGAAGATGTCCATGTGTGCCGAGTGGGTGATGGTGCTCATGGAGGGGGTGCTGCCCTTGTTGTGGATGTGAGCGATGGCCTGCGTCCCCACATACAGCACTAGGGCATTGATCAGCTGGATGTTGTAGCGGTTACCCGGCTCGTTGGAAACCTGGAATGAAAGGCCGGTTAAGAGGGGGTCTTTAATGACACCACATCATCACAACATACAGGAGAGAAGCAGAGTGTGTTTAATTATCTTCAGTCGTCTCACATCTTAAACGCAGTGGGCTCTGGGTCCTACCTGCAAGTTGCTGCGCAGTTCAGAGAGGAAGGTGACTGGTGAGCGCGTCTTCAGGTAGGAGTCCAGGTCCTTCTTGAACTGGGAGGGCATGACCCCCGTGAAGTTGGTGAGGATACGGGGGGCGATGTTGATCTCGCTCAGCATGTCCACCTGCAAAAAAACACAAGATGCTCAGTTTTACTTTTAGACAACTTCCTTTGGCATATCGTAACGTTAGCACAAAAAACATAAAAGTACTGTAAAAAATAAGCAACCAAAAATAACAGTTTTATTACCATTAGCCCAACAAAACACATGCAATATGCAGCTATTCCTTGTATACTACTCAGTTTTCTATAATGACTGAATTAGTTGATCTATCCACCTTTTGTGAAATCACGTTCTGGTGGCAAGTCAATGAAAGGCAAGCCTGTATTTTGGTGTTGGTGGTCTCACCTTAAGGTTGGGCGTGAAGGGGTCAGGAAGCCTCATGTTACGTGGAAAGGCACTGAGGATGAGATTGCGGAGCTGGATGCAATTGGGTGGGATGACGTCACAGAAGCCGTAGTGGTAGTCACACAGGAACTCTGGGAAGTCGTGCAGCAGAACCAGCAGGACGCGCAGCGTGCCCTGATGAAGTTCATGGAAATAAGACACCGCTCAGATAAAAAGTCCACATTGATATTCGTACGCAATGTACAGGTGCAGCAGATTGCCCTTGGTAGGGTTTGGAAGGAGGATGGTGTACCTTGTAGAGAATTTGCATAGGTTTGTTGAGCTCTACATTCCTCAGGAAGGGCGCCAGGTACTTGAACAAGTCAATCAGCAGCTGAGCATACATGGGCCAACCCTGGAGGACAAAAAAATACAATCAAGACATCCCTTACGTGTACGCCTAATCCATTTAGTCCAGTTTCCTCTCCAACAAATGTTTGTGTCACAGGATGGTGGTGAGTGTGTGGTTCTTACCTTCTGCTGCGGCGTGTGCGCCAGCATCCTTGCAATGAAGATACGGTGGGAGATGAGCTCCAGCCAAGCATAGACAAAGCCAGGTGCTTTGGTTGGCCGCAGGATGTGGAAAGTATTACTGGAGGGAGGGAGAACCGTGTTAGTAACACTGTAAGCACACCATGGGGATAGGGCATTGGATAGAAAAGCTTTGTGGCTATAGGGCTGTGTGGAGGGGTCTTACCAGAAGGCCGTGAGAGTCTGGAAGTTGATGGTCTCCAGGACGTGTTCCGGGGCGTTGAGCTCCAGCAGTAGCATGATGAAAATGCGGTGGTAGGGCAGTTGCTGGAACTCTGTCTGCCTCACGTCATGGTCCTGGATCAGCACGCCTACCACGATACCGAGCACCTGGAGACCACCGGCCACCCATCAGTAAACCCCACTCGCAGATGAACCACAAACCACGCAATTCATACATCGCCCCATTTTATTACGGTACTGGACTGCCAATTCAGCATCAGTCCGTGACGCGCAAAACCGTACCTTGTTGAGCAGATTGATCTTGGTAACGGTGTTTGTGGCCTCTCCAGAGTGCTTGACCAGCAGGGCGATGAGCCGGACAAAGGCGTCCAGGTTGTGGTAGCACTTGGCCCTGATGATAGCTGCGCTGGCCGCGGGGTTGTGCTGTTGCTCTGCCTGTGCCCGGTAACTGATCTCCACACACATCTCAGTGCATAGCCGGAAAAACCTGGTGATCAGGTCGTCGGTCTTCAAGATTCCCTGCTGGTGCATCTGTGGAGACACGCGTGATGTGGTTAAAAACATGTACTCACCCATTACAGCTGCAACCTGCAGTATTGTAATCAGCCGCTACTTAAAAAAAAGGGCCCATGACATGCCACCAGGTGTGGTGTGATGTGATTAGCCATTACGAAAATCGGTTATGACAACACAGGAGGGCGTGTCCACCTAGATGTGTGCTGGATAGAGCGGTCTACCAGCCCACCGAGTGGACTGTGGCAAATGTTACTCCTCTATCCGTCGCCCACCTGTGATGTCATAACGGACAGATCTTCAACATGGCTTTTAACGGCGAATCACACCATGCCTGGTGGCACGTCAAGGAACCTTCAAGAGGGGAGAACGTGAAACGGAGGACTCGTTTACCTGTCCGACAAAGGCAGAGAAGGCCTTGGTGCTGTCCCTGCCGGCTGCAGCCGAGTGGTACAGGTTCACCCACTCCCTCAGCAAGTATTCTGCCTTCTCCCTCAGGCCTGGAGGGTCGTCGTACTCTGACGCCTGGGAGATGCCCGAGTGCATCATGAAGTTGGGTCCTCCATGCGCTCGGTCGATCATGGCCTCGTAGTTGGAGCGAACGACATCCATCAACTGGGGGAGACTGTGGGAACGGAAGACAGCGGATGAGTAAAAAAAAAAAAAACACCCGATTTTCTTTAACCTTGGATCGTAGCTTCCATTTCCATCTTGAAGGTGGACTAGACTATAGTTGGGAGAGCCACCCTTTACCCTTCTGGTGCGTTGGCCCTGGAGTGTGCGCTGGTCCTCATCAGGGTCTCGATGGTGTGGAAGAGGTCAGCCTCTGTGATGTGGCCAACACTGCGCTCATCTACCAGCAAAAGCTTCACCAACTGCATGGCAAACGCGACCGCCATGTAATGCAGTCCATTCTCCATCGACTAGAGGAGACGAGGGAAAACCGGTCACCCTGTAGCAGTAGCATCTTGCAAACATTCCAACAAAGCAAGCCGATCAGACAAGGCAGATTTTATTTTTAATACGTAATGCAATAAGTAATGCAGGTGTGTGCTGTGTACCTGTGCCAGGTGAAGGTCATACTGCTGCATATTAACCAGATGGTTTCTTATCAGCAATTCCACAGCCTCCACATTGTACTTGTACTCATCACGGCATTCAATCAGACACCTAGACGACACAAATGAGAGTCATTAGAAGGACATTCGAGTTTGTGACTTATGAAAGAAACCCATTTAAAAGTGGAGCAACATATAGGCGAGGTCGGTCTTTCCCCTCACCTGGTGATCTGCTTATTGCACCACTGGGGTCCATAAGCGCGTCCGTCTTGAAGGGCTTTGAGCACCAGTAGGTGGCACTCTCTGTAGCGCAGCAGCAGGTCAGCATCAGCTCCGCTGGTGGCGTCTAGGAGACCCTCCACCGCCTAGAGGGCAGAAGCATGAGCCAAGACAATTTGGGTCAGACTCTGAAAACACAGTTTACGAAATGCAAAAGTCGCTTGAGGAGGTAAAACAATTATGTCTACATAGGGTGAAGGCTTCAATGAAAAAACTCAAGCGGCCATCTCACCTTCTGCAGTAATCCTAGTGCAGCGATGCCGTCCCTGGAGTTGCGGGCCAGGGCCACGGCCTCCAGAAGACTGCGCAGGGCTTGTGTCTGGGGGTTCAAGGCCAGGGCTGGGGGGATGGCATGGAGGTGCTGCTCCAAGTCGGCCATGCACTTGTCATAGATTTGAGCCACATCATCAGTAGCCCATGCCTGTTGCTGTTGCCAGATATGGATGCATTGGAATATATTGGTTAAAAAAGGCATAGATTTGTGACCAAGTTGAAGCCAACAATCTCCATCAACACAGACCATATTGACATAGACCGTATATATATTTTTAAATAAAGCCGCATTTTCTGTTAACTGCAGGAGCGGAAAAATGGTATGGAAATAAGACACTCCTTGGTATAAGCCGCATCTTTGCCCACAACCAAAATACTTAAATGTTAAGCCCAATGCTATCGTGAAACTAACAAAATTGTTTGTGTAGTACAATGTTCCTTGGGGACACAACAGCGGCAGATTGCTGGTCCACTGAAGGGTGAGCAGCATGGAGACAATGCAGACTAAAGCTTTAATAAAACCCTGTACTTTTTCAAGATTAAGAAAACAAGGCATCTTTTATTTTGCAAGCAATTCATTTAGACAAGGAGGCTTTGAATTATCGTTCATGAACAGGTACATGAAGGTCTTTTTTTGTCAGTTAAGAAGTGAGGCCAATGTTTTTCTTCACAAGGTTATTTTTGACTCAAACCTCCAATGGTAATTAGCATTTACGCTTGACATCGTGTCTGCATAATGAACTACCAAGCAAACCAATGAAAACTTGGCAGATATAATAACAAAAATCAACCTATAATCACTCCAGAGGATAAGCCACAGCAAAAGTTTTGTTTCGTAAAATTGGGACACAAGACGCACACTGTACATAAAAATAAAAAAATGGTATTGGTAAAATAAATAACCAGAAAGAAACAAAATTGTAACACAGAACATACCTTCATGGGTTGGGCGAGGAAACCGGTGGGTTGAGAGAGGTCATTGCTCGGGAGGAAGCCCGGAACATTCCTGGCAAACTCCTCATACACGGCCAGTTGTTTGGGGTCCACTCCTCCCACCTGCACCATACAAGCACAGTTAGCCAGGCCAGCCCCGCCTCCAGTGAGGAAACCCTCTCAGAATGCAAGCATGAACAGCAGTAGAGGGTCATGTACGCCTGGACCCACCTTGAGTCTGATCTGCTCAGGCATACGCTCAGCCTGGTAGGTCAGCACGACAGGGTCACAGTAACGACGGCCTTCCTGGCGCGCATGCTTCCTCAGCTCAAACTCCTGGAAGGAAAGTCCACATCCAAACAAGTCAGACCAGCCCAACAGTTTCTCTCTCTCTCTCTCTCTCTGAGGGACCAATGTAAAAGATGGACGGAAGGATGGAACTAAACATGAAACGACATTGGTTCACGTTGAAACAATGCACATTAGTGAGCAGAGCCAGACTATATAAACCATTCTCAGCCCAGGTATAAGTCTTACAGTGGCCAATCTCTTGTCCATCTCAGGTCCAGCCTTCTCCACCGCCGTCTTCTGGATGAAGCAGCAGGCCAGTTCACAGTTGTCCTGGGCAATCCTGGCTGCAGCCTCCTCCATCATCTCCCTCTGCTGAGGGGTAGGAGCCTGCAGGGACAACAATTGGAGCAGGTTTACAAACAAGTGGAGACCTCTTCAAAGCCAACTCGTGTGTAAGCCAGCCTCAAGTCATCACGCTCATGACGACCGTGCCGTTCCTGCCCCGTCAGGCACAAGCGTTCAATACAGGCTCGGGGTCCAACCCACCCTCAGTGCTGCAGCGAAGCTGTTCTTGAGGTTGGTGGCGATGCTCATGAGGAGGGGTTCCCGGCAGGTGATCATCGCCATGCCGGCGGTCAGGTTCCTCATCATGTGGTGGGCCGCTACGCGCATGCGAGACTCCTCCGAGTCCAGGGCAAAGTCCTTCCTCACAATCTGCTCACAGGTTGTCATGGCAATTTTGATGGAGCGGTCGACCACAGGGTGCACCAGCTCCTGGACGGCACGCTCTACTGACTGCCGCACACACTGCTTCAGCTGCGGGTGGGCCTGCAGCAAAGGGATCTAGCAGGGGGACAGGAAATGTCAGAAAACATCAAAGGACAGATCTGGAGGTAGGAAGTATGGGAGTATAGGTATAGCAATGGGAGGGGCAGCGTAGGCCACTTAAACCATCAACTGTAGTACTCAAGACCAGGAATCTGGCTCACTAGCTGTACATGTCTAACATTTTTACTTTGCCAAAATATCTCAAATTAACAGAGGAGCATTTTAAGAACTCAAATGACAGTAACTTCCATCTGACTGGTGCCACTACTGCCAATGAATGGAGGCTCAGCCAGGTTGAGACCTCATACGTACGTTGATATTGATGTTGATGTGCGGGGCCAGGCCGGCCAGGGCATAGACATTAATGTCGTGATAACTGAACTGTGGGGTGGGGGGCCCAGTAGTTGTGCAGGTGGTGGTAGTGGCAGCAGGGGTAGAAGGTGCAACTGCAAATGGAAGAAAGTCTCCTGTTGGTTACAAAACGCTATTTTGATTAAAATCTTGGAAGGGGAAGAAGCACTGCCAGGCTGGATGCAGAGCAAATCAAGCAGAAATTAGTCCCGCACAAAATTCAAAGGCTCAGAATACAACCGTATATGCGGATAGAAAAAAAAAAGAGAAAAAAAAGCAGACTCAACATTCAGACTTAAGGAGCAGACACTGAAAAGGACAGCAGAAGTGAAATGATTGAGAGCATTCAGCCATGAGCCCACCTGTGGTGACAATAGGGAGCATCTCCTCTGGAGGCTTGGCCTCTTTCTTTGGTGCAGACAACTGCTCCTCCAGGCTTTTCAGCTTGTCTTTGTCCTTCAGCAGGGTACCCGGCTTGAGATCGTTGATGTCCAGAGACAAGTTCTTACAGAGAACTTCAATCTCAAACTTAAGGTTAAGCTGCAAAGAGGAATTGGAAACATTGGCTCAATGAAATACACAACAATCTTTACAGGTCACTTTAAAAGCCAGCTGGCCTTGGTCACAAATAACAACCTTATTAGCTTCAACTTTATCCCAAATATTCAGCTGACAGAGTCTGACATTTTTTATAAGTTGTGCTTTTTTCAAAACCATGCGTTTTAGCTTGATGGTGGTGCATGTCGGTAAACATCCTCACCTTGAGGTCATGCTCCTGGTGCAGCTCTGCTAGAACATTCATGATGGCCATGGTCCAGGGGTTCTGTGGTCTGAAGACCTACAAATGCACAGAAGAGACATGTCATTTCAACGCAATCAAATTGAGGCTCTTAATTGTTCATCAGTATCAGTGAGACAACACAATTTAACGATGAACATGCCGTCATCCAATACCCTTTTTTAGTCAACCATAGGGCATGAAAGAGCTGATCAGCCCCTTTATAGAAAAAGAGCAGTAAGCAGTAAGACCAAATGCTTTTCTACTTACCACACTGCGTAAACTGGATTCCAGTACTTTGGCCACAAAGGGAACAACGTACAGCAGTTCTTGCTGACCCTTCACATAGGCTTCCAGCAAGAGAGACTTCACTTCCAGGTCCTAAGAATGAAACAGATTGGCACAACGATTGATTTAATTGTACCAAGGTCACAAGAATGTGTACTGAATCTGCCTAATAAACAAATGCAAATTAAGTAACTGACCGTGTAGAGAATAGGCTTGTTCTTGGCTAGGGTGATCATGCCCAGCCAGTGGCCCAAGTTCTTCAATAGGGAGCGATCAGAGAAATTGGCAGCAGCCTTGTCCGAGGTCAAGAGCACCTTTGATGCAAAACACAGAACGGAGTTTAGATAAAGCACCAGGGAAACATCTGTGACAATGTGTATTCAACCAAGAATGGCAATAACTAATGGGTTTGATTCACACAGATGGCAAATGTTTGTGGGAGGGGCTAGGTAACTAACTGGAGACTGAAAAGACAAAGACTCTGGGCATCAATCAATCTGCTAAGCACTCAACATTTATTTTAAAAGCTATTCATCTACCCTGATATTTCTGTAGGTTTCACTGAGGACCATCTTCCCAAAGTCTGGGTTCTTCAGCGTGTCCAAGAAGTTGGAGTACAGGCTGTGGAAGTTTGGCTCGATGCTGACACGCTTCATCACCAGGTACTGAGACACCCAGGGCATGAACTCCTCCTTCACAGTTTCCTTCAGCTCCTCCACCTGACCAGAGAGAAACAGATGTCAGATTCACCCCAGGTTCACAGAGTTACGTTGGGAGAGGCAACATGGCCCAAGACTTCTATTTTACCTTCTGTGTCATATTCGACTGAGACAGGTTGTTGAAGATGAAGGCAATCTTTTCCTGGACATTCTCCGGCGGCTCTACAATCCTCTCCGTCTGGTCGGTGGCTACCAACAGTGTGTCTATGTTGGTTGTGTTTATGGAGGGCTGTAGACCATTATAAGTTAAACGTTATAAATTACAACATATACCGGAACTACAAGACTGGTGTAAATTCTGTGTGTTTGGGCAACAGAACATAATGCAGATGAACTACAGAAATGTGACTACCATAAAAGAGGAATAAAAACTGGAATTGGAAGCCATCTAACCAAAACATAAGTCATTGTGCCCCTCATTTTCTGTTTCGCACTAGCATGCCCACAATGCTGTCAGGCATTTGTGTGGTTCTTGCGTATGTATTGGGTCGTGCTTCCACACGACCCAATACATAATCCCAACAAGAGTTGTTAATATGATTTAGATTTGTATGAAGATGTATCCAAGCGATACTGTATCCATACTTCTGCTGCTGCTGAGAGATATTGTGAGAGGCGCCCTTTGGCCAGCCGTTTTACTAAATTAATGGGATTGCATCTCTCCAAAGATTTGTAATATATGAAAATAATTGTTTTCTACATACAGAGGGAGATAAGCTAAATTGTGGGCAACAAATGATACATGACAAGAGTCAAAGCTTATTGCAAAATAGGCTTGCAGGACAAATAACATTTACAAGCCCTCTCCCACTTAAACTTTCGAATGCAATCCCTCACTATACTGCATTATTATTGCCGAGGGGTGGCTCAGCTGAACATGAAGTAGTACCTGCAATTGTATGTGTATTTTTGTCAAATATGATATAGAAGTAAGTAAAATAAATCAAACACACCATTATAGTACTTACGGGCACATCCTTCTTGAAGCCGCTGGGTGTAGGTCTTGCGATTGTAGTGGTTTTGGCCACAGTAGTTGTAGCTGTGGTGGTGGTCACCAGTGTGCTAGCCTGACCAGGCTGCGGGGCTTTGGGCACGCCAGGCTGCTGGGACTGAGCTTGAACCTGGGCCAGTGCTAGGCTGCCTGGGGTAGTGATGGATCCCTGCATCTTCACCGGAGGGTCCCGTGACTGCTGGCCATACTCGATATACTGTACGCACAGGATATGGAAAGTGCAGAGCGGGAGACTTATTTATCTTGGAGTTGCATTCTTTGCCCCGAACCAAGGCCGGGACAAAGTAAGAAATCAATAAAAAAAAAATCAAACTGGGAAAGGGGAAGATTAGGGAAACCTGTTTACCTCTTGTAAATGATGGGGAAATTGCAAGAAGTGGCCAATTGAGGCCAAGTGTTGACAATACTGAGGATAATCCTTCAATCTAAATTTGAGAAGGAAGAAAATGTTAACCTTCTGATACAAAGTTAAATGATGGCAAACTTTAAACAGGGGGAATGTTTGCATACCTGTTTTTGAACCTATCTAGAGCAGCAATTCCGAAGTAATACATTTTTGATCCAAAGGGTTTCCGCAAGGCTTCAAGAACATAACGGAGTGCCAGTCCTAGGGCCATGTAGGTGACCAGGCCCTTCTCAATGATGCCTCCGAACAGGCAGGCGGTGATGTGGAGCTCCTTGTCTGGGTACTGGGGGAAGAAGCGGTACTCCTCGAATAGATTGCGCAGCATGCAATTGAACACTTCTCTCTCCCGCTTTATGGTAGAGTCCTTGAACCTCTGCAGCATCTCCAAAACCTAGGAGGAGCAGGAGGAACTCAATGTTAAAGTGGGCCTAGACATTTTCACAACAATTAAAAAATAAATAATAGTAACTCAAAAGCTTTTTTACAACCAACAATGTCATCCGGCATCAGCGTTGACCGACGGGACAAAAACAGGACATCGCACAATTCTACAATGTACAAAGACTCCTCTAGTGAAAGAGCAGTATACCTCATCAACAGACATGGTGGGGTGTGGTGGGTGGTTATAGATGCGTTGGAAGTAGCTGTTGGCTTCATCATCGATCTCCTTACTAAAGTGCTGGTTAGCCTCTGGCCACACCTGAGAGAGGTCCGCTATAAGAGAAGAGGAATTGATTAAATCCACATTGTTGTGGTTCTCCTGAATAAGCTACCCATTTAAATAGCTTGACAATAGCATACACGGTCAACATGGGTCCCAAACCACTGAAGGTATCAAAGGAACCAATCAAATTACGTAGAACCCTTGGTTGATTCTAAACAGACATTTAAGTGTAACCGATAAGACTTCCATAAGTAATGGAATTCTGATAGGATTTATTCCAGGACATTCCTCATTTGAAGAGCTCGGATTACTACACCATAACCAGTCACTAGTATGAGTGCAAGTGATGAGGAAATGCACTGCTGGGCACTTCATCTTACTCTGCTGAAAGGTGGGTGGGTTGAGACCCGGTGTGCTCATCTTCCTTGTGCCGAAGGGGTCACTGGTTACTGCAGGCATTCCAAGACCAGAACCAATGCTTGAGCCAATGCCTGATCCAAGAGGACCTAAAATAGTAAATATATAATGCCTTTGTTAAAAAAAACACATCTCAAACAATAGGTGAGGGATACAATATGTGGATGATCATTTCTGAATTGTGTTTTGGGGAAACAAAATCTTGAAAATCGTCAGTACCCGAGTCCATGCCAGGAAGCTGGGAAGACAGGCTGCCGATGCCCCCAAACGGTGCGCTGGGGTTGGGATTGGTCAGCGGTGGGAATGCTTTGGCTGGGGACTGTGGGTTACTGAAAGCAGAGCTCAGTGAAGAAGGAAAGACCTGCATGTTCTGGGTGTGTGAGGTGGTGGAGCCACCGAGATTCAGGGAACCCATGGCGGACAAAGGGTCAATCTGTTGAAAGGACAAGAAAACCAGCAATGAAGGGAGTAACAGTAGAAGACACTGATACCAACTAGTGACTAAACACCAACATTAAAATTTTTGTTTCATGTCAAATGATGAATTCTCAACAACAAGCTGTAGGCACAATACATCTGAGGCTAGCTCCTCACCGGGCAACATAAAAAATGTAATGCATAATGAGCATGCAAAGTTTGTCAGGACATAAGATCCGAGACTGTCGCTTGAGTTAAGTCAATCTGAAGAAAATGCCACTCGTCTACTTCCATAGACTTCTTTAATCAGAAGAATGTGTACTAATCCATAAAACAAAATGTTTTCTTTGCAAGTCTGGACAACCACCCGTTTAAAGAGTAAAATACATTTAATCTTCAAAGAAATACTCCCATTTGAGATGATGACAATGATACAGCAGTTTTCATTGTGCAAAAAAGAGTTACACAAAAGATTAAGCACCCGTCAGGTTTCAATTGAACGTAACCACTGTATGAGTAAGACGATGAATCTACATGCCTCATGAGGACTTCCCCATTAACTGGATAATGGACTGGGCCAAGAGGTACAACTGAAATCTACAAACAACGTTAAACAGGTCTTAGTGGAGGGGAGGGATGGTCTGCTCGTGTGATACCTGTACTGGAGAGATGGCATCCAGGCTGCTGGTGCTGGGGGCGCGGCCTTTGGGCATCACTCCCGGTGGTGGCTGGCGGGCTTTGTTCATAACGTTGCTGCAGTTAGCCACCATGGTGAGGATAGTCTCAGACAGTTCCTGGGACACACTCCTTCAGTGGAAGAAATGTAACCGGGACAATGGTTAACACACACGGTGCTTCTCCTCAATCTGCTGTGATAGCACTCCTGGCACTAAGATGGCTGTGACAGTCTAGCTGATTTGGGTTTACTACCATTTAAACAAAGTGGTGCCACCTGATATTATAACATAAATAAAACATTAATTGATTGCAAAACTGATATCTTACCCAGCACAGGACTGCAGGCAGGCCAGCATGGTGGCCAACGTCTCCGGGGGCAGCTGGGCGCTTTTAGGCTGTTCCTTGTCTGGAGCCAGACCTCCCATGATGGAGGGGCAGCGCCTCTTCAGGAACGTCACACATGCCAGAATAAAAGGCTCCTGAACAAGGAAAAATAAAATAAGTAAGGCTTTCTATCACGGTTCCTTTTGCCCTGTATTCCATACAAATAAAAAAACTGTATATGTAATGATTTTTTGAAAATTAAAAACAAAACATTTCAACAATATATGCATTTCAGGACTTACCCCGTGCTCTCGTATTTTATCCGTCAGCCATTTGTCTAGTTTGAGGTATTCACGGCGAGAGGCAAGTGCAGCAAGATCAATAACAAAGGCAAACGGAGTAGCATTCAGCAGCATCGACAGAGACTGAGGGAGGAAGAAGACAATTGTTGAAATCATGACATCATCCACCAATCCGTCTTAAATATAGTTGGACCTCCAATAAGGTCACGTTCATGATCGTATATTACAGTTGGGAGGCCCAGATAAAAAGAGGCCATATAAAACTGGCAGGCAGAAAAGCGTAATCTCGTGGGTGGTTAATGATCATTTGAATGTACCTTCAGATCCTGGGCCACATCCAGGATACGTGACAGCTTGGCCTGGTCATAGTGTTCTCCCCTCATGTACCACTCAGCCATTGAGTGCATGATCAGCTGGCGGATCGATGGAGACTGTCCCTGAAATAAAATAAAATATACAAGCATGTTCAATATTACACAGAGCAGGTTGGAAAAGGTGATCTCTTCACCTCGTGATCTCTTTATCTCAACAGGAATTTTAAAATGGATGCAACCGAGTTCATATGCACTTACCTGTCCATGCCAGGCATAGTGCAAGATGATGGCTGAGTTGGGGTGGTTGCCCAGGAAGATAGGCATGAGGGTGGAAATGAGCTCATGGCGAAGTGTGTGCCAGGACGTGGAGATCTGCAGCAATGCCAGAACCAACATATCTGGGCAGTGCTTGATGGGGAAGCTGAACAGCTGCTTCACCGGCTCATACTGGCCAACCTCTGACAGTCTGAGTAGGCTCTCCACCAGGTCCAGGCTTTTCCTGTGAACCGAGGGGGCAGAGATATTTTAGGATAATTAACTACATTATTATAGAGTTCAATAAAATCTAATGAACAAAACTAAATAATCACATTTCTATTGTGTCAAGAGCAGGCAATTAAATCCATACCAGGTTGCAATCTCCTTATTGTCATCTTCAGGTGGTGCCTTGAGGATGTCAATGGCCACTGTGTGACATGGGTAGTCTGCGAAGCAAAACACCTCCGGACTCATCAGGGAATGCTGGATGAACGACAGCTGGAGAAGAAAGAAGATACAGCTAATCACAACCGGTAATCGTTTCCCAAGACAATCTACACGTCTTTTAATCATTCTACATATTTAACACAGAATGCAAGTGCATAATATTAAGTCAACATAAGACATGGCTTAAATCAGTGCACGTTTGTTTAAAGGTCTTGATATGGTACCTGTCCCTCAGCATGTTTCCACGGTCTATAGATGAGATCAACAGGGAACAGCTCCATGGCCAGGCCCCTCACAATGCCACAGACCACAATCTTCAGGCCTTTACTGTCCCGGATCATGAAGCCATGGTGGTCCAATTCATAAGTCACCTCCTTGAAGTTTAGATTGGGGTTCTAAAGCAAAGAGGAAAAATTAAGTTACATACTATGAAACTTCAAGACCCACCGGCACTTGACCCAACAAGAATTATAGCAAAGAAATTGGATGGATGTTATGATAATGAAGTACATGAATGACTTGCCACTTCTTTGACCACATCAATGAAAACATCCACGTTCCAGGTGTGTGTCTGTGAGCCATCACTTTTGTCCTTCCCATCACTCCAGATGCTACTTCCTGGAGTAGAGATGGACTGGAGAAGACAAACAATGAGTTAAGACGAAGGGAAGCACTACCAATCAAATTAGGCTTTTCCAATTCGTATTTCGACGGTAGCTTTATCAACCAAACATTCTTGTTTACCTGTAGTGGAATGCCATCAGCCAGGCCAGAGTGAGTGCGAGCCATCATGCCTAGGACCCTGGCTACCTGGCTGGCCGTCACCTCTCTCACCCCATACTGGAGTATTATGTTCCTGCACTCGTCCATACTGAAGGGGATAAAAGAGACATGTAGAGGGTAGACGACTATGTTCCAGAGCTACTTCCCAGTTGCAAACTAAAACACATTCCTTGTCTTAGTTGAGAACTAATGTGAATTTAAGAGCAATGACAAATGAAATCCATCGTACTTTTATTACCATATAAATTTAATTATAACCATCAAATGATCTGATCCCCACAATAAGTGAAGAGATTCTCACAAAGTATTAGCTTAATGAGATCAACGACATACCTTGCACAGAAGCCATAGCCAACTTCTTGCATGAAATCTGCAAGAGAACTTTCCATCATGGTCTTGGCTAACTCTCCAGAGTCTGGTAGGATCCTATCCATCAGAATGTCCCGTTTTTCAGGGTACAGCAGTGGTGCAAGCACCACAGGGCAGCGCTCCTGGGGGAAATCTGAAAGACAATAAATGACAGTTAACAAAAAGGAAGACATTTCCAACTGCGATTACGTGGCAATTAGGTCTTTGTACTACTGATGCCGGCAATTATTATTTTAAAAGGAGCGTTACCATTTGTGTAATATAAAAAATATTTATAGACAAGACACAGGGAGACCTCCGCAAAATGGGCGAGCCAATAAAGATTAGCGTACAAACTTACTATAGTCTCTAAACAACACTGCATGACAACAGCGAAGTCTTTACTTTTTGACTTTTTAAAGTATATCTTGCTCCAAAAAACACAACATACACAAGATAGGATTTTGAGAAAACATATTATGTATTAGTTGATGGTTAGAGCGAACATGTGGTTGTTTCCTCGAATACACCCCTACTTGGTTAACTGGAGAACTGCCAGTATTTTTAAATCCTCTCGAATTACCTCTGCAGAGAGTATTGAGAAAGGCCTCAATCTGCTCTTGCCCTACACCACTGGCTCCCTTCTGGCCGAACAGCAGATGGGAGAGGAGCAGGTGCAGGACCTCTATGGCAATGTCCTGGAAGCCACCTTCCTGATTGCCTCCAAGGTCTGCGTCTACGTATGACCGCAGAAGGTCTGGAAGCTTCTGCTTGACGAAGACAGCAGCTAAAAGTAAAACATTAAATAGCAGGGATTAGGAGATGAACATGCATATTTCTGTAGCTCTCTTTAAACTGCTGCTGATCAAGCAAAGTCCAGGAAAAATAATAACAAAATCAATTTGTCTTACTTACCAAAACCTCGAAGGTCTGTGATGCTGGAGATCAACAAGGCAAGGCCAAATATCACCTAAGGAAATACATTGAAAGATAATGTTACACACAGAACCAAGCATGATACTTCAGTGTGTTTTTCCATACTGTGAAAATTAGAATGACAAACATAGTTAATATGTGGCACTGATTCAACCACTTTTTTCAAGCCAGTGTCAATTGGTAAAATCCCCTACTGTTTTTCTAGGATTTCACCAAATGAAATGCAATGTTTTCAGTGTAAAAGTCTATTTAAGCATAATCTATGCGTCAACCGATTTTATTTTGAAGAGAACTATTGAATAAAATTAAAAATCTCTCCCATGTAGCAACAACCCGCTTAAAGGTCATCTGCTTAAAATAAGATGGCAGTAGCGGCTTAAGAAACTAAACATTGTCAAAAGAAAATGCACACCGCACCCAATTGGGTGGCAGTGTTGAGCCATAAATCTAATAAAAAAACAGTGAAGCTGACTTACCTCTTGGACCTTGCTAAGCTTCAGAACTTTACTCAGCTGAGTAAATAAATGAGCTGAAGGCTTCAAACTCTGAAACAACAATTACATATTTAAAAAAAAAGGCAACGTGATGAGGTCGTCTCATACAAGAGTAAGAGTTCTTATCAGAAAAATAACAACTATTCAATATACATTCAATAATATTGCAGTGAAATTATTAAAATACAGATCACCTCATCATAGGGCCTTACATTTTTGCCAGTGTTAACTTCCCTAGCAAATTTGGACTGCATTTTTTTTTAACTGTTCAGTAAAATATCTTGCATTAACTCACATCTTGAAAATCACTGACTGAGTAAACAACAACCAGTACAACCAGTACAGCATACCTTCTGGTAATGCAGGGGATTGTCAATGGCGTAGCACAGAGAAGAGATAAAGTTTGGCTTTGAGATCAGCGACACACACTCCTGGATCAGAAACTGTGTCTTTGGTAGAGAGAAAATTTGTTTGATTAAAGTGATTGAATGATGTGACCAAAGGTTGTAATCATACAAAACGTCGGTCTGTCAATATTACATTGGCCCCAGGAAACATTTAAAATGTAGCCTTCAGTTAATATAGCATGTATACAGGTAACAGACCATCCTCTTGAGAAAGATATTATACATATTGATTATAATTATTATATTGATAAAACATTGTTCTTGGAAAGTACCTGATGGAAGTCCTTGCCGCTGCTTTTACCATCGCCACTGAAATCCACATGAGAGAAGAGACAGCGAAGAAGATGCCTGTCTGCCTCAGGGCCGTGACAATTCACAATCTGGCAGGTTAAAAAAACAAAAACAGGATGTTTTTAACAAGGTGTTTAAACAAATACACATTGATTTGATGGCTGGCATACTATCCACGCGTGTTTTACAAGTAGTATTGCCAATACTCACATGCTGTATTTCCTGCTGGCTTGCTCTGTAATTTTTTTTCGTTAAATTGTCCACCAGGTAGCTGATTTGAGACAAAGCCAGCGAGAGCGAGTCAAGATTCATTGCTGTTTGGGGCGGAAGCAGGCGGCCGAGCCCGGCGCAAAATCACCATTATTCCCCTTTTGTCCCTTCAATGATAAGTTACTTCTGCTCCCCCCCCCCCAGAAAAAAGTTGTTGATATTGTCTTCCAAATAATATTAGTCCGTGGCTCCTGGCTCTAAGGAGAGTCCCTCAGTTTACAGTCATGTTCAGCGTCTGGAAAGGGAAAATGGAGAGGTCATTAGAGAAATAACGTCAAACGATGCTGAGAATTGTCAGAATAACCACATCAGAACACATTGCAGGTGTCTGACAAAAAGGTTAACAACTAAAACAATTTGCAAAGGCTTTGAGGCCTGCTAAAGTCACTGATCAAGACGCACGTCGTTAGACGTCTTCGCGTGAATTAATAAAACGCGAAAAGCTCCTTTAAGTTTCGTATAAACAGCGTGTGTTAAGACTTGTGGAGTTTTCTATCAACACATGAAAACCTGTCTTTGAACGGCTAGTGTTATCAATAATCGTCTGGCCTATGCTAAACCGCGACACCAGGAGTAAATCATGACGCTAACCCACTAGCCTAGTTATACTACAATTACTGTAACAAGTGAATTTAAGCCCATTTAACAACTGATACTTAGCATTGTGTTATTTTACCCTAAGACTCGACAGAAAATAATAATAAACACGTTTCCTTCATGCCAAGTGACCTTACTTTAAGCCACCAATGGAAACAAAGAACAAGATCACGTAGGTTTTGAGCAACGTTATCCACGGGCTATCAGCACATTGCGGAACGTACAAACCTAGGACTTTATAACATAATAGGGTGGCTCTCTCCTTTCTGTAGGCTATATTACAATCGAGGTGAATACGGATGTTTAATATATCATTATACCCAACATGTTTTAACAATTCAACTTTGGCCACATACTGTTCACCCACACGGGGAAATTTAACACAATATAACGCCTGAAAACTAATGTCTCATTGTAACAATGAACTTAATGCCACGCAGGGTTTCATATGCAGTGGAAAAAAACAACCATTCACACACTCCTTTAATAGCTACATAAATGCTAAAAAGCATAGCCCTCACACTCATGGAAGCTAACGTAGCATTGTGGCGTCCACTTATATGTGGTGGTGGGGGGAGATACAGACCTAACTTCGATTGTAACAAAACATCCAACTACATTACATTTCATAAATATCCAGTTGTGTGTGTGTGTATAGCAGGATATATATATAAAACATAAATAAAAGCCCGTTCGCCTCGCTCCGACCATGGGAAGCGCAGAGGCCGCGGGCTGGAGGGCCGCGAGTGCTGCCTGGCCAGCCTAGCTACCGAGAGCTAGCTGCGCTCCGGCGGCTCCCCGTGCTGGTGGCCAGCACAGCGAAGCCCCATTATCACACTGCTACGAGCTACGGTCTCCCTGGCGAGTTTCGCCTGAGAACTAAGCACTGTGTGTGGGATTAGCATCTTCAGTTGGGAAAACTCACCATTCTTTCAAAAAAAAAAATGAATTAGGTTTTCATCCGTCTTTCTGTTTCATCCACCAAACTTATCGGAATATGAGTGTCGCTCTGCGTCCTATTCAGTTTAGATTTTTAAAAAATAAAATGGCGACTGTCACTGCCATAGCGCGTTCACAGCGAACGTACGAGCATTTGCTCGTTCGCGTGATAATAATAAAAGTTGCCCGCGTGCATGTCTATAACTGAACTGAAGACAACACACCGACGGGCATGAAGCGAAGATTACGGGATAGGTTTTATCCAGTCAATGTCAATTTACATACGATTACCATTGAGAAAGAAATGCACAATAACTTACAAGACACCATCACTATCATGAGCACGAAAAACAACCCCCAACAAAAACAACCATGACAACAGTACGAAAAGAGAAAATGTCTAATATTATCAATAATAATTGTGGTTTAAGCTGTTGCCCAACTGGGGAAACTACTACAATAATGATAATACTCAGTTTAATATAAAAGTACCAAATCATTCATAATTAAACCACAATGTAGAGCCTATTGTGCAATAATGGAAATAAGTCTATAACTCACTAATTCAACTTTTATTCAACGATTCTGTAATGTATTTATTGCAATGTATTATTTTGGCCTATATAAAATAGCTTTTTTAGAGTAAGATGATTCACTCCATGCTAACATATAGACAGCAAGTATGTTTTCTTCCTTGTTATAGATAGTTGGTGGCTTCCGCTATTATTTCGAACGATTTATAAAAATCGTATAATTATAAAATAGTCTTACAGTGAAGACAGAGACAGTTCCTTAGGGAGTCGGGCCTCTTAAACATGCATATATANNNNATATAATCAAAGCTGACATTAAAATTGTATTTCAAAGGAGAAAAGGTGTAGGCTTAATGAATTAGCCTAGTGTCATCCATAAGCATAGCATAACGCATAGCAAAATGTTCTTAAAACACACACAGACGTCATCCTAAGAGAGGATTTTAACAAATGAATGAAGATTTGATTTCTTCATGTGCGTCAACAAATGCTGGTATGGTATTATGGCCAATTTACTTTTACTAGTTTAATATCTTGTCGTTGCTTTTGAGCATCAAAATCAGAGGAATTTTGTATGTGGGCGGGTGTAAATAGGAACGTAAGGATTGTAGCCAATACCAGTGGACCTTGTTAAAGTAGCCAATCGCATCACTAACCTCGTTCACGGGAACGGTGCATAACACTTATTTCGCTGTGTCAAGGAAGAACGTCTACATGTTATATTAGAAGATAACTGTATACTCCGCTGTGTTATTTGGAGATAAAATGTCTTCGTGGGCGAAATCTTCTGGCACTGGCAGGCGACCACAATCTACACCAAATGGAAGGTTAGTGTATTTAGCATTACGAGATACCATGCTAAATACGATAGCTAGACGCTCTGCAAAACAATGGGAAATAAAATACTCTGATAATGTGATACGCGCAAACAGTTAGGTCACAAGATAATGCAAATGATTGTCCTTTGTTTTTCCAGCAGTCAAACACACCGATCGTTTCGAAGACCAGCGCCTTACCCGACACGGGAGGACCGAACAGAGGAGCATAAAGATATACTTAAAAGGTGGGAGTAAATAAAGGGTTTTATTCGACCAATATTACTAATTTATTCTTACGTATTGATGAGCAATTTATATTTATGCCTGTTGTTGCGTGACACGCATAGCATTAGAGATAATTGACCGTTTCAGTCATCAAATCTAAGTCTTTAAACTTCTCATATACTATATACGTATGCATACCTAATACCCACCTTGCGTTTTTGCACGTTAAATTAGTTACTTTCGCAGCGATTTTCGACCGAATATACGATTAGTGCATGCTTCTTGATGTTATCTGGTGCCATTTTTTTCCCATTTTTTAGTTATGAAGAATTAGAACAGCAGCACAAGTACAGTAACAACATGCAGTTTGAAGGATATCAGCGACCATCAAATGGTGAGAACTCACATAATAGACAATTTAAATTGTGTATGGAAATGTATTGGTTCTGGCAAGTATTGGTCGTTGAAGCTGAGCTCTCCAACAAAGCATTCAGAAGTTTTATTATATTCTACTACTAGCAATTATTGTATGCTTTTGAGTGTACAGTCAGCAGTCGTTAATCTTAATCTATATAAGGTCTAGTACTACAAGTGACAGACCCTTGCTGCTGATTTGCATGGCAAGATAGAGACAAGGTAAATAGTCCTGCTACATTTCTAAATAAAAACATCTAACTTTACTTGCTTCTTGTTTTTATTATTTAGCGGCTAGCAGGCTTCTACTATTTCCTTATTTTGCCATTGTCAATAAATCCTTTGTCCTCGAAACCTGAACATTTGACAACTAGTTTCTCTCCTTCTCCCCACCTTCAGCCAAGACTGAGGGATACAGCCCCACAGACAGACGTAAGGCCTTGTACCAGAGGTTCTACAGGCAGGTCCAGGATGAGAAGGAGCCGGCAGATTGTGTGGTGCTCTCCATCACCAATCAGTGCATGTGAGTTGTGAGCTACCAAGTTCTAACAAAACGTTGTGGATATAGGTTGGCCTCCGCCTGTAGGAGCCTTCCTGTTGGTTGTCATTTATCATAGAAAGTACAAGTAGAGAGTTAAACGAACGCTACTCCCGGCTAAAATATATTCTCTATATGTGATAAAGCTACTATTAAATATTTGGATGCTTTGCTAATTAAAACCAATAATTGAGCACATTGGTCCTTTTTGACCCAAGAGTTTTGAATCTCTCTTTAAATCACAATTTATAAAGGTTGTCAGATTGGGATGCAAAGAAGTTTTCCCCTGGGAATGGTTGATGGAATCAAAACCATCAAAACCACGGTTTAGACAGAACCCCTCGCTACTGCGGCTACCAGTCACACGCTCTGCCTACACATCACCCACCGTACCTACCGGAAAATAAAGGGATGCATTATGCAGCGTTCTCTGAAATATAATAATACTTGGACAACTTCTGCAAAACCTGACCGTGACTGTCCCACCCTGAAACAGGCATAAGTTGGTCAGAGGACGAAATTTCATAAGACTTACCTGACTTAACCCTAAACACAGATGAATAAAAAACACGCACAATAAATATTTTACCATATTACTTTTCGGCCATATCACTTTGTGGCTGAATATCTGTCACAACAAAGAGTATTAAGCAAAATGCGTTGATTGCAAAAGGCCAGCAGTATCTCATTGTGCTCATAGATTCCCATTGTCAATCACCTGAGTGTGATTTCCTATAATATGCCTTACATTACCCTTTTCAGGGTAATTAATTTCACCAGCAGATGCACCCAAGCATCAAAAGACAAAAGTGAACCACTACATAAATACCCAAGTAATGATTTGAGGAAGTTTACGTGCAACTATAATGTCCTGTGGGGATTTCACAAGAGATTTAATGAGATTTCCAAACTATATTTTGCAACCTCAGGTAAACTACCTGTTAAATAAATTGATTAATAATAATAAAAAATACTACCTATACATCAATATTAAGCTATTGCGACAGTCAATGTATTCCTATACTAATACTGACATTGATACAAAATTGCACAATTCATTCATAAAGGAACTCGGTGTAAATATCTTAATATGAAACTGGGCAGACCAGAAGTACAAATATTGCTGCAGAAAATATGCAAATACATTGTGGACACAACACTAACTTTTACCTCCCTTTATTGCCAAGTTAAATCAGTGCTGCACACATTATCATCTCGTTTTACTAAACAACCTTTGTATGCGTGATTATAATTTTGATTTGAAAAAGGTTTTACTGACAGAAAAGAGACAGATTGTTCTCTTTCTCATTCCAGGACGACAAATGTTTGATGTTTCAAACATCATTGTACCATTTCATACAAAATAAATGAAGATGTTAAAACGCATTACAAACTTTATTATTAATGTGGTCCTGTTGCCACATAAGCCCCATCAAAAAATATATTAAATTAATTGTTCATATGTGAAACCTGTCACCTATGAACTATGGCTTCACAACTCGTTAATTAATTCCAAATCGTCAGTCCATGGTTTTAACTTGTCTTGAGATTTTCCCGAATCCCTCCTCCGGTGCTTGGTCGTATTGCACTGACCCGGGCCATCACCTGTGCCGGTTCACTCACCAGCTATATACATGCAGAGTAAGTTAACAAAGTGTTTTTCTTCCTCCCAAAGGGATTACCCAAAGTCACTAGGCGAGTGTTTGCAGGAGCGTGGCCTGTCAGTGGAAATGCTCTACCTTCAGGCGGAGTCAGGCCTGACGCGGGCTCTGCAGGACATCCGGGCAGACGGCTCCCCGTTATGTATTCTGGTGGAGCACACAAACGTAGCTCTCTCCTCCTGCACTGTAATCATATTCTCAGAGTCCCTCAAAAGTAAGTCCCTAACTCCCCACCGCCACCAACCCCTCTCCCTCACCCCCTACAAAACAAATAAAATGGCCGTGGGAAGGTCTCTATACTTGCATCATCCTGCCAAAGGTTAGGCCCCTTGATGAATTTAGCAAGAAATGCATTTAAGACGAAGTCTTCCAAAACTGATCCTCATCACATCCACTTGAATATGGATCTTATCTTTGACTTCAACAATGAAGATCAACCCTATGTTTCCTTGTATACCTGTGCAAAATCTCACATGTAATTTAAAAAATATTGGTCTCTAACCTTCATTTCCTTCAAATTAAACTGCAAAGGTTTTGCTCACACACACCCCAATTAATCAAATGTAGTTCCTGAAAAAAATCACAATACCAGTTTTGAAAACACTAATGCTTCCTAAAACACCACGAGAGGAGAAGAACATATTGTCATTGTGAATTTCGTGATGATCGATGTAACTGAAGTCAAAGACAAAATAACGTTGAGGAGGCTTGATGATGGTAATGTCTTCTCTCTCCAGTCTAAAACAAAAACTTAAACGTAAATGAAACTCTTAATTTTGATTGTAATTTTACAGCATTGACATGAATGGCTAGATCTCACACAATTTGATTTAGCAGACCATGTAAAGATTTTCACCTGTATTATAAAAACTAAACAGTTATGATAATGGGTATATAAAAAAACACATCCTACCTAAATTCCATAGTACTTCTTTACTATTGGCTCGTAAAACTGCACAAATCGGGCAGGACTTTTTAACTTTTATATGTAAGGCCTATCAACTAAAAGGCCACAAACCCTGTTTATTAATTAAGCTAATAAGATAATACTGCACACCAAAATGCCACCAAAGCACAAATAATTGTTCACAGCACATCATTCTTTCAAAGAAGCTCACAACTACCACAAAACGTAGACCCACATATACTTTGTAACATATTACGGAAACTATAGCTGTTAATAATATTCCATTTCATAATAATAATAATAATAATAATAATAATAATAAATGCAATAAAATAAGCATAATCACAAACTATCACAATTATCTTTCTGTTAAATACTATTTTCTAAGTGTGATTAACCTCTCCTTGAATCCCCGAAAACTGTCCAAAGTAACCCTGCTGATCCTCCCCACACTTGTAGTCCACCGCAACATGCCCAAGGACCAAGCCATGGACTTTGTGGCCGCCGAGTACAACCGGGGCCTCGTCAAGGAGCGGCCCCCGAAGGAGCCGGCGGACATGGCCGCGCGGGCCTCCCAGCTGCTCGGCGACTTCCTGGACCGCCAGAAGGTGGAGCGGCACGCCGTGCCGTCTGACACCCGCCAGCTCCTGCTGCTGCTGGCGGAGGGTGTGCACCTGTACCCCGAGGAGCTGGCCACGGTCTCCCAGTACCTGCGCTCTCGCCAGGACCACATGCAAGGTGGGACCGACTGCACCCCCTGTTCTCACACACGCACGCACACGCGAGCACGCACGCGCACATTTCTTTCTTTCTTTCTTTTTTTTTTTTTTAAACGGTTCTTGTTCCCTGCTCAGCTTCCACCACAGATGGGAAGAGGGGCAACATGTTACCTCCCGGCCTGGGGAAACCTCCTCCCCTGCTCCCTACTCCGCCCAGCGTCCCTTTAACCCTGCCCGGGGGGCCCGGGGGCCCCCTGGCTGGTCCCGCTGGGGAGCCGCAGCCCGGCCCTCTGTTGTCCCCGTCAGGTCAGACTGTGCTTTATACACGTGCATCTATTCAGAATTCCTTACCAGTTACATCGGTGACTAGGTATTATTTATTAATAATAATAATAATAATAATCGAAAAATACAGAATTGTAATGCATGACTGCAGTACGCTTTCATAGACGAATGACGTGACTAACAGTTTCTCTCTCTCTCTCTCTCTCTCTCTCTCTCTCTCTCTCTCTCTCTCTCTCTCTCTCTCTCTCTCTCCTCAGGCTCCTATCCCAAAACCAAGCCTCCTCCCCTGTTATCACTGCATCGGGCCCCGGGCCCGCCCCACGGACCCCAACACGGGCCCCCCCATGGGGCTCATCTTGGCCCTGCACCTCCTCGCGGCCCACCGTCTTTACACACTCCCTATAATGGCCCTCGCCCCCATGGGCCCCCACACAACCATGTTCCACAATACTACCAGGGCCCCCGTGGCAGTCCTCATGGGGCCAGAGGGGGCCCTCCCTCGCTGAAGAGCCTTCGCCCCCACACCCCGCTTATGCCTGTACCAGGTTATTGATGTAAAAATACTTTTTATGAGATAATTTAGTCTTATCTGCTATGTTCCAAAGATACATGTAAACTTAAATAAATTACATATAATTATCGTACATTATTAATTTATACTTACTTTATAGACATTAGCAATGAGTATACTAGACACAATTCTTACCTCTTTATCTAACCTCGGTCTTCCTTTTTTTTCTTGTCTTTTTTTGCTCAGGTGGACCCAATATAAGATCCAGTGGCCCCAGGCGCTGAAATAGGCACACACACGCGCACACGCCCTCCAAGAACAGTGTTTCATCATTTCAAATTTCTGTAGAACTAAATACTGTCCTCTAGTGGAATGAACTATTCATTCCTAGTTGCCAGAAAACCAGTGAAATTAATGCAAACAGACATGGTTGTATTTAAAGTTGAACTTGTTTGATGTAATCAGATGTTCATCATCTTGCTTGCAAACTGTTATGTTGAAGGACACAAAACCAAGGTTATGATGGTGCTGGTGCGCTCACATCCAAAAGTTCTCAGTTGGCTGATATATTGTATATAGAATTCCCTTTTATTTTATGACATTTCCACAGAGATGAAAGCCAGAAGGTAAGGTGACCCTAGGTATTGTCAGTTATTTCACAATCACTAAGCATTAAGCATATTCCCACCACCATGGGTCAGGGATGGGCATCCTTAAAAGAGGGAAGCATTTTATTTATGAATTGAACATTGTGTCTCAGTTATTTCAATCAGCATATGGATTTAATAATATTTTACTTTTACTGGTTCAATTGATGTGCCCATTGTGTATTTTTTTTAATTTGCGCTGAGCGTGAGCGTGTATTTGTCACTCATGAGGAGCTCGCCCGAACAAATGGGTCACTTATTGGTAGCACAGCTGTTCATGCTTCCATAAACAGCTCTGCTACATGAACAGCATGTTGCGTTGGTAGCATTGCTGCCAATGGTTCCTTAAACCACTTTCTTCTGTCTCCCATTTGCCTCGTTCACACACCAGCAAGGAGGTGTTTCACTCCCTTGTGAAAATAATACAGAAGGGATTATTTTCTTTTGTTCGTTGTTTGTTCACTAACCGTTCTTTAATGTTTTACTTCATCAGCCCTAGCGTGAATGTTCTAAATATGTTAAATGCCCTTGATTATATTCATTTGCATAAAGAACAATCTTTTGAGTTTTTTTGTCTTAATTGTAAGAGCAGAAGTGTTTTTGTTCATCTGGTTGATGGAATCAACCTTGGTTGTATATTCTGTAAAGAAATAAAGTGGTCTCAGGATTTCTCAGCATTTTGTTTTGGCTGCATTGAAGGTTAAGATGCCCCTCTGAATCCAACTAAATGGTTGTCAAGACACATCAAGTATATTGTTAGCCCTGACTGGGGCACAGCCATATGTTCGTGTCTGTCTTCATTAAAGGCACGCCATACACGTTATAGTGTTAGACATGTATTCTCATAGATCAAGAACTTATCTGCACTGAACCCGGTTAATATAGCATGAAGACGTGGAATACAGATGCACACACATATAGAATCAGACTGTATATCGGTAGACTGCACTATGCAGAGAAAAACTATGCCTAGTAGGTGAGCGGAAGAGAGTGTGTGTGTTAAGGTAAAGCGACTATATTCTCTTGTGATTTACTACATATTTTAATTCAATATTTATAGACGAAGGAAATTTGAGCAAAAAAAAACACCAAATGGTGTACTCGCTAGATGGCGATAGAGACCCGTCTCTCCTCTTCTAAATAACGCGGTAGCGGAACGCCGGGCCAGCGCGCGTGCATGTGCATTGTGAAGATAAAGTAACTGTCTCCACAAACAAACGCAAGATGCATCAGGTCTTCTGTTTTTCGGTTCACGCCTCTGCCATCCTCTCTTCCAGCCGTGCACGGACTGCTGTGAGAATCCCATCAACTCGGAAGAAATAATGGACAGCCATCTCCACCTCATTACACCAGCCTCCACACTGTCTGATTGGAGTGTACGTGTGTAAACACGCTTGTTGGTTGCGCTCCTATCTTGCGCCATATGCGGCTTCGATGTCGTCTGTGAAGGCGCACGCCTGTGCAAAGTTCAAAAGTGTTACGAAGTGTTTTTTTATGTGCTTCCTAACTTTCCTTCTCACGTTCACCTGTTCTATTGAACGATATTTTTTGCTCCAACCTAGTCCTCCCCCAGACGGGCACGGTTTTCGTGTTTCTTTTTCTTCAAGTTACCTCCCTGCCACCGTACATCATCTCATCCTACACTGCTGGATATCAATCACTTTGGCTATTCCGGTGCCTTTGTGTCAGAATTCACAGGAACCGGTGTAATGGAAAACTGTTGCAATGTTACCTGAGACCCATGCTGAGTTGTGTGTGTGTGTGTGTGTGTGTGTGTGTGTGTGTGTGTGTGTGTGTGTGTGTGTGTGTGTGTGTGTGT
>JAOPUD010000162.1:14626324-14637720 GCA_027122715.1 Trisopterus minutus
CACACACACACACACACACACACACACACACACACACACACACACACACACACACACACACACATACACACACACAGGAACAGACGCAGGCGGGCTCCCAGTAGCCTTGGACACCCAGGGCCCACACACATCGAACACTGAACTCTCCTTCCTTTTTCTTCCCTCCAAACATTTCTATGAGAGAGTAATAAAGACAGCTGAGCAGCTCTGACAACCTGTTCCTTTGTCTCTCCTCCTCCGCTTCCTGCTCCTCCTCCTTTCTATACCGCTCTCCCTCCGCACCTTGCCTTGTCTCTACCTCTCTCTATCTTTCTATCGCCTTACCTCTCTCTCCACCTATACCTCTCTCACTCTACCCCTTTCTTTGTACCTGTCGACCTCTCTCTCTTCCCTCTGTACCGCTCTCTTGGTCTCTCTATCTCTACCACTCTTTATGTCTCTCTCTCACTCAACTCAATTAAATTTGGTCTATTGGCATGAATGAGGAATATCTGTCGCCATGATTTTGGACAGACATAACAAAACAACAAATAGTTGCAAAAAGGGTAATGATAATATTAAAGAAACAACTTTGACAATGAATACATTATGAAGATCAATTGAGTTAAACAGTAGTCAAATTGAATTTCTTCTGGTATGAGTAGAATCAATGTATCTAGCAGCCAGTGCTACCGATCTGTACGGCCTGTGTCCACTGATCTTGTATATTTTCAGGGATTTCCCCCATTTTCTATCGGTCACAGCGGACGGATATTTCACCAGTTTGTAGTTTTGATTACTTTGTTTACTTCTAAATCAGCAGACCAATGGGACTCTTCCCCTGATTCTCCTTGTGTCTTCGGAGGGCTTTATATTGATATGGGTCGGGGTAGTAGGGGTCACTGGATTGGAGATGTCTGAACAATTTGATGGCTCAATTTTAAATTGATTATCATCAGATATTTGCCAATTATTTTTTCTTCTGTGTTTCTTTCCATTGATTTTGAAAAGTCAGCATGTTGGTCTCATTCAAGTTCACTATCAGTGCTCATGTCTGACTGAACTCTAACAGAACATCTCGACTCGGTTGTAGACCATCTTTTGAGGAGGAGGGCAGAACAAGGTCATCAGCAAAGATGAAGCATTAGCTCTGTCTGCTAGAGTACCTGCAGGGACTGTAGATGATTACAATTGGACTTATTAATCCCTTTTGTGGTATTTTAATTTACCTTCAACCCGGCCCAAAAAGCTCATTTTTAAATAAATGGAATGATTTTTTTATGGTCTATCCACAAGCTATGTTGTTTTGTGCTTCTTGGTGATTTCAACATTCATATTCACAATGAGTCTTTTAATCTCATTCATTATGAAACAGGTCCTGCACACGTCAGAGGGCATACTCTCGACCATGTTTTCACTCTTGGTTTAAATGTTGATTCTGTTTCTCCTGAGTATAATTTCATTTTAGATCATAATTCAGTTTAACGTGACTTGTCTTTTGATTTGGATGTTATTATATATTGCTCTGTGCAAAAGCTTTGCTGTATTTTATAACAGCGTTGGTATTTGTCAAATAGTGATCATGATTCTCCAGTTCAATCTTTTAATGAGCACTGTCTGTGAGTCGGGGATAAAGTTGCTGCTACAAAGGCTTGATTGGATCCTCTGATAGATTCCTCCCCCTGGATGAATAACAGAATTCCCTCTTTAAACAAATCTGTCATAGAGTATTCAGTTCACCATCATTATTTTATATAACTGTCAAATTTCAATTTCAATAACATGGTGAAGGATGCCAGAGCTACATACTTTTCTAACCTCACATCAAATATTTGACGTAATTCCAAAATCCTGTTTGACACCATCAATAACATTGTATCTCCGACATGAACTACTGTTTCAGTATCTTAAGTTGATGAGTGCAAGAACTTCTTTCCATCTTTGTTAGTAAGATAAATGACATGTGCAAACATCATTCACTCTATATCTCAACTTTGGTTTGGTTTTCCTCATACCTGTCAGGCAGGACATTCTCGGTTATAGTTTGTAGTTAAGCCTCTTAAACTAATTTCTCTGTTTAGTGGTTTTCCCCAGGGTGCTGTCCTGGGCCCAATGCTGTTTATATTAGACAAACAGCCACAGTAGTCCACAGTAGTGGCAAAAGTACACACATACTTTACACAAATAGTACAGCTACCTGCTTAAAAAATGACTTCGGTAAAAGTGATGATTCAAGTATTGGCTCTGAATTGTACTTAAAGTAAAAAGTAGCCCTCTGACATTTTTACCAGCGGTTCTTTGCAAAGCTAACTGAACCTCACGTCATATTAATGTAATCGAATACTGTTAAAGTTAAACCATTCTAACTTCAAACAAAATAAACAATGTACTGAAAATAATTAACATTATCTTTGCTCCAATGTGCAAATCACTTTTCAATGTCAGTAACAGAACACATTTCTGCTCTAATTAATTCTTAAACTATTTTGTTAGAAATTCCCTCATCTCTACAGGACTATCAAAATATTTTGAGGTTGGCACAAGACACAACGCAGTCGCCAATAATAGTTCTTAGAGCCAACAACTTCAAATATTTCCCCTAAATAAGGCCATGGATGGGGAATGTATTTTTGCTGCTCTAAATCTGCCCCATCTGCAATGTTTACTTGTTCACTTTCATCCATGCTCACTCGATAGTCTACTTGTTCTCTCATAGACATTTGTCTGTGGTGTGGTTCCCTTCTGTCTTTGTCAAGTGTAATATGCATAGATGGATACACTAAGGGATAGTCTTTTCTATGTGTTATTATCCCATTCATTTCGGTTGAAATCGGTCTTGTTGTAGCTGAAAGACAGTGCTAAACTCAGGTCCATTATGTTCTGGGCTGAGATGATTATTTATGCCTTTATTTCCCCCCAACTCGCTTAATTTAATTCCCATGGGTCCAGTCCATGGTATTCTTCATTGTCTATCTTACAGAGAGTTTCAGTGTTCACAGAATGAAGAATGTTTTATACTTTCTTAATTTAGAGATAGTTGTTTGTCTGAGTAGTTTATCATTTTGTTTTGGATTGTATTTTGTACCATTTAAGTGACAAATGTGCTCATTGTGCTCATTTTCAAAGTTTTTTTTCAAACTAGATTTTTTAAATTGTATGTATGTTTTCTGTACTGCTTTTGTTTCCATATGCCTTTGTTGTGGATTATCCCACACATTTGGGCAAGATGTTCCTTTAAGCCTCCATCATTTTCTACCATACCTTCCATGATTTCCTGAGTCTATCTCTATGGCCTCAGTATATTGAAAAGCCCATTGGGCAAGGTTTGTGAAATGTTTGTCTTGTTTAAGAAGAGAGGGATTTGTCTGATAAAGGAGTTGGGGATTGGCTGTGAATGCTTAAAGATCCCATATCATGCTTTTTTAGGGTTAATAATTGCATTTGGGGGTACTACTAGAATAGGGTTACATGCCTGTTTGTTAGAAAAGACCCCTTACTATTCTCGCAGTGTTAATTTCTGCAAGACCAATTTTAGCATCTTTCAAAATTGTTCTGATTTGAATCATGTTACTTGAAGGCAACTTTAACACGCCACTGTTGCAATTGGTCGAACGTTTTGTGCTTGTGCCTGCAAATTCACACCCTCGAGAAGTTGTAAACATTGCTGGCAGCCGAGCGGCACGAGTTCTGCACTTACCACTAACCACTTCACAGTATGACGTCACACTATTACGGAAAGAATGTTTGAGTGCAAACAAGCTGTTGCACATACATATTGAGGGGCATTTTCGGTGGGCACAAATACCACCCCCCTCCGATTTTTCGACGGCCGATAGATGACCAATCGTTGTTGGTCAAACGGTCTGCTTTAGTACTGGAAAGGTTGCATACCAATCCGGGCATTGAAGTCAATACTGATAATTACCCTTCCCTTGGTACTCACATATCTGACTCAAGTCAAGGAACTATGTCACAGAAGTAAAGGGATGATGTTGACTGCACATAAGTATTAACCCTTTTCCATTTAATTAAACTCACTTTATTTTTTGATTTTGTAGTAAAATGTTCTAAATCTGCTTTATGACAAATAATTGAGTCTGCCTGAGTCTCTCTCCCTGTCTTATATGTTTGTATCTTTCGGAGACAATAAATTCTCTTTGGGAGGACATAGGGTGGGAAAATCAGTTTGTGAACGTTCTATTCTGCTCTGACACAGGTAATATTCTTTTTGTGACGTTTCGTGAAGTGCCTTTTAGTATACTCTTGTTTTTGCCATGCAGGGACGCAGCAAGGTGAGTGTGTTGAACGCTGATGGCATCGTCCGAGATTGGGTTATACTTCTCGGACACTTATTACTTACTATGACCCAAATATTCATGTTTTAAATGCTAAAAATATTAACTATTTGATTTGAATAAGCTGCAGATTTTCATAATTTAAGGTCGCTTTTGTGGTCAGACAAAAGCATCTTGTTAACCATCCAACAAAAAAAACCCTCCCTTGAAGAGACTCGGTATGTTCCAAATGCTTCATGAGAAATGTGTCGCTGTGTCACATTTGCTCCACAGTTTTGCTTCAGTCATCCGCTGAAAGCAGTGCATTTGATGAGAAGATGAAAAGAGCGGCAGCAGACACACCAACAATTTTAGGTTGTTGGTCATCAGCCTCCAAAAAGCCAGCCTCAAATTGTCTTAAACCAATTGGATCAGAAATGCGAACCATGCTGTGATTCTGTCAGCCGACTGGGCTTGTGTGTCAGTTTTGATACTGAGAGAAAGGTTGAGGTCGACTATTTCTTGCAAATCTTCCATGTCTTGGAAGTTGCCATGCAAAAACTTCTCGCAAAAGAGGAAAGGCGACCTTTGCCAGATTTTGCAATTGAGAAAAAAAACCCAGCAGTCTGGCCATCACGTTTCATTCAGTACGTTTACATGACACATGACAAAGTCGAATTATTGGCTTAGCTTGACTATGATTTGATTACTAAAATGCATGTATACACCTTAGTCGAGCTAAAGTCGAATCGAATTGGGTTACTCATAGTCGAAATTAAGACACCTAGATAACTTGATTCATAGTCAAGCTAAGCGCGCATGTACGGAATGAGATTGGGTTATGCGTTGAATTGCGTTCTGTGCATGCTCAAAATCTTTTCTCGGGGCTGTGAGCCGGAAGTAGAAGGAGACGATAGTCTTGTTGTTGCCGTCAAAAAACGTGAAAGGTGGTGCAGAAGATGGAGGAAGCCGGTGAATGTAGTTACCCCTATAAGAATTGTGTCCCGGCCGCGGGAGCGCACATGGCATACATTCAGTGGAAGCACACACTAGCACAGACACTATGCTTCGATTTCACCCAAGGCTGAATTAAAAGTACATGTTTTTCTAAATGTGGGTCATTAACGAGGTTGTGAAGTAGTAACTTCGGGCACATCTGTCAAAATACATGTTTTTTTCTCCCGACGTGTTTATGATCTTTATTCATTTCATTGCGCCGCGGCGAGGGATGCCATATACGGACGGGTGGCGAAGGGGCTGCTCCGGCGGGAGAGAGATGTTTTCAGTAGACAGCTGTACAGTCAACTCACTTCGGGTCGGCGATTTATTTAAAAAGCTGGTGCAGAAGATGGAGGAAACCGGTGCCGTGCCAATGTAGTTACCACCTATAAGGAGTGTATCATTCAATATCAATGCATTTATTCATTGCGCCGCGGCCAAACTGACGGGGTATTCTCTGATATTATGAATCTTACAGACTGCGACGAGTTCTCCAACTCGTGGGTAATTCCACAACAAGTAAAGACTCGTAGTGGGGTTTATCTCATCCATGGAGAAATAGGAATTGAGGGAAATTAACTTTGGCTCTGACTCTCTGAAGTCCAGATTGAAACGAACATTGAGCAGAAAGCGATGTTACAGCAGACAGCTGTCAGTTCACTTCGGATCCATATAATTTCTCCGACGCTCCATTGTTCCAACCTCTCGTCGTATGCCGACTCCTCCGGCTCCTCTGCCGGCGGAGGAGTCTGCATACGCAGTGTGGTTCATTTTCAAATAGTTTCTGTGTACAGTGTGTGCTAAGCCTGCCCTACCTGGGTAGCCAGGTCTGACTGTGACTACCTGTCTCCAGGGCCAGGCTGTGTCCTCTGAGCCGGTATCTGGTCAGGGTCTTACTGATTATGGAATCAAACACAGTGATCAGGTACGCTTGCTTATGTGTTCTGGCAGAAATAACCATCCATTTTTTTTATCATGTTTTGATGGTCTCTTTCCAATGAATGAAATATATTTTCATTCAATTCATTTCATTCAAATATCTCTATCTTTTTGTTTGTGGGCCAGGTTGTGTGTCTGCTGACCTTGGGCTCTGTAGGGCCAGTAAGTGAACTGAACCTCAGAACCAGCTGGTGAGGGACTTAGACTCTGTGTTAGTTTCTTGGTATTAGGAACCCTTTGAGGATAGCCATTTTGAGTTTATCTTTGATTGTTTAATTTCAGATGTTATTGGCCCCATTCTTGGTTTATGTTGTAGTATTTTCTCTAGTAGTTCTGCTTCCACTATCAAGGTGTCAATGGGATTCTGGTAATCTTTGGTTTGAGGATGGCATTTCAGATGGTGGGTTCGTCATAGTTGTTTCTGTAGGGGGTATGTGGGAAGTCATTTATTTGTTACCAGCTAAATGTTTGTCTCCATGGTTGTCAATAATGTCTGGTCTGTCTGCAGCTCAATGTTCAGATCCCCACAGATGAGGACATTCCCTTGACTCTGGAGCCTATTCATCTAATCTTCTAGAATTTTTGATCTGCCTATCCTCTAAACAGCTTCCAATTATGTTGTTGGAGTACAGCATTTGGAGTATGTTCTGGATGTCATTTACATTGCCAGTCTAGGACTGGTAGGTCAGGAGTTGGGTGGAGGTGGGGAGGAACCAGGGGATGGTGCTGGTGTAAGAATGGTAGGGGGTAACATAATCCATCTCCCTTGGGTGTTTGGGTTGGCAGTGTTTTCCTGATGTTGTTGTGGGCGTGGCTGGGAGGTCCAGGGACAGGCAGGGATGCGTCTCCATGTCGTGGGCGGGGGGGGAAGGGTCTATGCTGTCTCCGGGGGGGTTGCTGTTCAGTCCTTTAAGGTCGTGTTGAGGGAGGGCATGTGTAGTACTGTCAGTGGGGAAGTTACTGGAATCTTTCTCCATCGCTCCTCTGAGTGACGTGACCCTTTCCTGCTGTGCATTCAGGTTGTTGTAGCCAGTATGGATGATGATATGGCTGGGGGGGGGGGGGCATCTGGGTCACAGCTCTAGAGCTCTTAAAAAAGCAGGATCGTTCAAGGCAGGGGGCTGTTGTTGTCCCAAATAAGCCATAGAGCCAAGCTGCAATTTTCAATCCTTTATTCGCGGGCTCCTGAAGGATACGCCAACAACCAGTGCCATACTGCTTCATTGTTGACCCTCTTCTATGTTAACCTCTAGTAGTCCAAGTTACTCTCTTTCCCATCGTGTGCCCTCTCCTAATATTATCTTTGTGGGCTCACGCAGGATACCCCAACAACCATCACAGGCCTTCCATGATTCTCTCTTTATTATTTTTGCATACAAATTGTACACATACAATAGTATAGTGAGATACATGAAAAGGGTGGGGCGCAAAAATAAACACAAATCCACAATCACAAATCCCCTACAGCCTCTCTAGATTTAACAGTTGGCGGGGTGTGATACCTGGGTAAGATTGGCCCTCAGACCTGTTTGTCTGTGGGAGATCGGTGTTTGCCTGTAAGACAAATGTCGGAAGAAAAGGTTGCTCTTTGATCAAATCCTTAAGAACAGAAGGGGGTTAGAGACCGCGGTCTGGCCGGGAGGAGGATGAGAACGAGAACAGAATAAAAGGTGAATCCATATAAATTGTTCGATCAACAACTCAAGAGTAGTGAGGGATAGAGGCGGATGTATGGCAGGATTAAAATCAGGGTGAAGGTGAAACCTATTTACTGTCTGATCAACTAAAAGTGTGAGTCAGGGTCAGGGGTCTGGCAGGGAGGGGGATGAGGGCAGGGCGAAGATGTCATCATATTAACTCTTTGATCAGTCAATAGTGCGGGTCAGAGACAGGGCTCTGGCAGGGAAGGGGTTGAACCACTATTCATGAGTTCTTATTGTTCATGCATCAACAGTTCTTCTGTGTTTTTCTTCAAGCTAAGCAAGTAGTTTCTTTATCATCCATCCATACTCTGTCTTCTTATTTGTTCATCCTTTCTGAGGCGCTGTGCCTTTTGGGTATAGTTCATCATGTGCGCTCTTTACTCTTCCCTTGTTTTTGAATCCAATCCTACCAGTCATCCAGTTTCCGTTGTATTGGTGTCTGCAAAGATCTTTGCACAAGGTGGGTAAATATGACGGTTGTTGTTGCTGAGTGTCACGCCTGGTGCACACTACCTCCGTCCGTCGACGGATGGGCGAGGGCATGTCTGACGTATGGGGGAGTAGTCTTTGCGGACGCAACCTGCAGCCAATGAAATTGCTCCCCGCTCAAAGCCGGCTTTTCCCTACGTCTTCCCTACGTGCTTGTTGTTGTTATTGCAAAATGGATCCCGTAGTCGCAAGGAGAGTGTTGTCCCTGTATGTGTACAGGGACAACCTTGAAGGCAAGTATGGCCCCAAGGGGGGAACTGTACGAATGGATGGTGGACCCTGGTTGTGGCAGCAGTTGCATGTGAGCGAACTCTAAGGTTTGTCTGCTATGTTGATGAGCGGTAGTGGCAGTGGTTTTGGTATGGCGTTGTTAACATGTACTTAGTGTAGTCCTGCATGTTCCTCTTCTACCCCAATTTGGTGTGTGTGGTTTTTCATGGGATCCAATATTTGGTACATGACAGCATGACAGGAGGGGTAGTTGTGTCTTGGTAGACAGGTTTTGGTGGTGGTGTGCTATAATCCTTGACATTTGGAAACATCTCGTCTTCAATCTGTTTTGCCTTATTTGCCACCTTTTTTTCAGCCTGTGCTTCACGTTGTGACAAGAAATGGCAATGTTTGGCTTGTCCAAACTTCAATATTTTTGAATAATGGCATGTCAAGACCCTGTTGGTACAATTTTTGTATTTGTTGTCCCATCAGCCTTCTTGTTGCAATAAGTGTGTCGGGATTTCTTTGTCCAATTTCTCAATTTCTTGTGAAAGGTCTTTATGGATTTACCATCAATTGATATGCTATATAACGCTGGTGTGGTCAGTATGGGTATGGGTGGAGAATCTTCCCACAAGTTGGAGGAGCTCCAATATGGTAGATATATTACTGTATTCTACAAGTATCAAGTTAGTCTAGATACTTCTGTCACTTTTTACCAATTTATTAATTGTAAATAAGACTGGAGGATCAACAGAAGAAATTGTAGAAATTATATTTACCCCAATTTGGCAAAACCGTCGAGTGTGTGAAATCTGATCCCCAAAAAAAGAATTTGAGACAATTGAGACTCAAACAATAACAAAAATCAACTCCTGTTTCTCAGGAGGAAATAGGAAAAACAGAAAGGGCACAAGGCCGCTGATGAACAAAACTATCAAAGAAAGGAGAGCCAGGTCACCGTTCTGGACAGTAAATCCAGATTAAGGCAGGCAAGCAGGCAGGCAGGCAGAAACAGTACAATGACTAGCCAAGCTAGTGACTGGTTTAAAACAATCGGGCAAGGTGGCACTAGCAACACAAGGTAAAAATAGGCTGGGCAGGAACAACATAATGAGGTGAGGTGAACAGGTGAGCAGGAAAAATATGCGGCAAACAGACAAAGGCAATGATGCACAGGTGTTTCAGAGGGACAACAAACAGACGGACAAAAACTGAAGAATAAGCGACAGGGGGCCGCAGAGTCGATGAGTCCAAGGCTGAGGTGCTGACACAAAACGAGTTGAACAAATCCGCTGCAATGGATTTATAAACTTGTAAATCGTAAACGCCCATAAGGGACGACAGGAAGGATATAAAGACAAGACAAAGAAGAACTGCAAACAATCTAATAACCTCTGAAACTAGACACCAAGTGAACTGCTGATGTTTATCCCATAAGAGTTGGGGTATAAACACAATGTAATAACCTCTACAATTTAATTATTTATTAAAATAATTAGCAGCTACGACAACCATGCTCATTTTTCAACGTGTAGACTTATTTAAAGCTCACTTCGCTCTTCTAGCGAGACACAATGCACTAACATTAACATTCACCCCATCGAACAGGCAGACGATTAGATCTAAGGTACATGCAGATGCTCACATAACATATTTTAGCTTAAGAGTACAATCAGACTCACATATTGGCAATATGTTCCTTTACAACACCATCTCTTTTCTTTAGCATACGATCAGTTGTCATATATAGGCTATACTTTCCTTCAGAACAACCTCTTTTAGATTTAGGACACTGCATACCAAAGCCTAATGGCTCCGGACTGGAAACTTCCCCCATAATGGTTCTCAGCGCTTGGCCTGCTGAAGGTGTCCTCGGACTGGAAACTGAAGGTGTCTTCGTCCGGAACAAAGCGGGACACAGGGAAATGGTTTCCTGTTATACGCCTTAGTTGGTGAAAATTGCTGTATCCTTGCTGGTTCTTTCACGGACCCATGAGTCACCTGGCTGTGTGGTCCGGCTAAATGAAGAAGTACAATTATGTAGTTATCTTGAATTCGTCTGTTGTCCCAAATAGACAATAGACCAAAGATGCAATGTTGAAGCCTTTATTTGCGGGCAACTGTAGAATACCCCACCTGCCAACGGCATTCTGCTGCATTGTTGACTCTCTTGAAGGTTGCCCTGTGTTATCCCCTATACCTTTCTCTCTTGTTGCCGGGCTCAAGCAGGACATCAAATCAACCTTCAGAAATTCTCTCAATTGGTAGGGTCCGTTTCTCATGATTCATAAATGAGAAGCTCCTGTTTGTCTCCAGAGGTCAGAATGATAAGCAACAGTTTCTTTCCTATGGGTTACTCAGTTATTGAATTAGGAAAAATATAGTTTACTAGTGTATTTTTCATTCAGGAGCTCATGTTTAATGTCATTCTTTCTCTTTCTTTCTTTCTTCTGACTCATTCTCGTTTTTGTTCTCTCTCTCATTCTCGTTCTCTCTCTCAAAAAGTCAGATGGTATAGTCCCTATCCGTCCCTTTCTCGATGTCTCGTCTTACTTTCTCAGTAATGTATTATCCTACTCCCCCACCCCCCCGCCCCTTTCCCTTCCCAGCATGCCTAGTTTCCGCCTAATTTCCTCCCAGTCCCTCCACTCCGTCTAAGACTAAACTCGACCACACCTTGTGTCTATTTCACTGCTTTTCTGTGCTTCTCTGCACCACCCCGCCCCTTCACATGCACACCCTTCTCTCTCTCTCTCTCTCTCTATCTCTCTCTCTCTCTCTCTCTCTCTCTCTCCCT
>JAOPUD010000162.1:14744868-14760401 GCA_027122715.1 Trisopterus minutus
GTGTGTGTGTGTGTGTGTGTGTGTGTGTGTGTGTGTGTGTGTGTGTGTGTGCGGGTGTGTGTGTGTGTGTGTGTGTGCGCGCACATGTGTAAGAGAGAGAGAGAGAGAGAGAGAGAAGAGAGAGAGTGAGAGGGACGGAGAGGGAGTGTGTGGGGGACCTGCTGATCACATCCAGTGTGGTGTCTGGTGGTATCTGGATATGCTCCAGCGTTAGGCCGTGTTGCTCCAGTTGATGGGGGATCAGGTGACGCTGGGCTATCTCCACCTTCTCCTCCTGGGTGTAGCCTGGGAGGGGGCGGTACAGAAACAAAGACATTAAATAGCTTATTATAGCAATTTAAATAAACGTATAGCTTGAAGAAACCGGATGAGGATATTCTTTTTTATAAGCTACATTTTTAAGCTTTGTCAATTAAGTCTGGCTTTGCCCTTCTTATGTGACAACCATGACACTGTTTTTATAGCTACACACTTTATAGATAGAGATTTTTGGCCCTGTTGCATGACCAGATATTGGTCAACCTTATTTTGGTACACATGTGGAGTTCACGGTGGACTCCTTGACTCTGAGGTATCCCAGAATGTCGCCGGTCAGCTGGTCTGGGGTTAATGTGGGGATGATGTGCTTTGTTTGCTTTACTTAAGAACATGGACAATAAGTCTGCATTTCAACCCACCTATTTCCCTGTGTCCTTGTGGTTCACTCGCAAAGTCTTGTGGTCCGCTTAGAGTCAACTTTGCAAACCCCGGGTGGAGTGAAGGGACTTTCTCCTGCACACTAGCCCATGGAATCAACTAATGTATACGTTGCATACACAAACACACTTGTATAATGTGTTATTGAGCATATCAATAAACCAGAGGAGTATGTGAGGGCTGGGTGTTTCGCCCACACAGGGGTGTTGAGCTGCAGGTGTGGCTAACTGGACAGATTGGAATAGTCTATGCCGTCCCCCAGTTACTTTCAGCAGCCAGACCATTTGGCCGTTCACAAACAACAAAAGATCAACATGACCTGCAATTATTTCCACACAATCATAATGATTAAGGAGCTTGAGTGGAGGCAACAGTCCCCAATGGGACAACCATTTTGTTTCACTTTTGCAGTATGAACGAACAGAGTGAAGATGTGTTTTCAGTTGTGTTATCTTTGGAACGTTGTAGTTTCACTAGGCAGACACCTGTCCATAATATCCGCGTTGCATAATGACTTCGCCAAGTGCAAGAGGACTAAAGGACTTGGGGCGGCCCCATTTCCACAACATTTAGCCTTTCACAAAAAACAAATGATCAATACCACCAACCAGAGACGCAGCTCGTCATTGAGTCCATCTACAGGACAATTTAGGTCATGCTTGAGTTCAGTTCTGGAAGGATTTCGATATGTTTATGTTGAGTCTATCATCTATATTTGATTATTTTGACTTGGGTTACACTCCACAACCTGTTTTATATACGGTATATTCAGGCTGAAGAAAAGCCCCTTTTGTTCATTCTAGCTGTGTTCCTGGTTTCCTGCCTTTCAGTCCTTCAAAGTACTGTAACTGCATAGGTAAATGCAATATTGTTACAACAGAAACTTTTCCTGACTCCGGTGGTGTGCAGTAATCAGGTGCTCCTGGCAAAGTGCATTAGTAAAGGGCTTCTAGTATCAACTCAATCAAATGACTAATCGAGTATACCTGATAAGCAACATGGGGCTCAAATGATCTGGTTATGGAAGCCGTGAGCGTCTAGGTGGGGACAAGGAGAGGGTCTGACCCTTTTTTTTTTTTTTATCTAGGAACACTGATGAAATCCGAACGCTTTGATTAGATGTCCTTTTTCTTTTCTTTTTTTTGGACATGGCGATAGCCGGGTCACCCTTTTTTTTTTCTTGATTTACATGCCCGGTACATCAGAGCACGCACCACTACACAACACAAGCACCTTCTCTTTGAAAGGAATAACATCTCCTTTGACCCCTCAATTAGTCACGGTAACCACAGGAAATGACCAGCAATGAGACCTTTTCATTCCTATAATGCCCTCGTTTTTAACACACACTAACTAATGCCCTCTGCTGTCTGCTCTGACCTCCACTCCACTACACATGGAGCCCACCTACAGCAGGGACCAGGGCCAAGCCCTTCCATTCATAAACCATGGGATGGAAAGACACCGGCTCATACGAGCGCTGAAACTCCACCACAAAGAATTCAAAAAGTTAAGATGTCACCGGTAAGGTTTGAGAGACAACTGATCGTCCCTGGTATCAAAACCAGCAAACTATCCGCAGCCAAAAGAGACGATCCATCCAGGTGAATTTGGTTTTAAATCAATTTTGTTTATACTTGCAGCAACAATTTTGTTTATACTTGCAGCTTTGGCAGAGCATCATGCTCTCTACCTCTTTCTTGTGCTCAGAAAAAATGTGTGTAATTATATAATCTAAGGGGTTTCTAAAATTAGCTATGTAACTGCATTTTACCTTGCTTGATAAAAACCCTGAATTTCCCCACTGAGTGTAATTAAATCAACTTTATTTTAAGCAGCGCTCCCTCAGATATTCATTCAAAAACATTTGTGTGAATGATTTACTTACAAATTTGGGGGAACATTAACCCGCTGTTAGTACTGGTTCAAACATTTATGTGTTTGCATCCAAAAAAATATTTTAAGTTCAAGACCTTAAAGGGGACATATTATACCACCAGATGTGAGTGTGATAACCCGTTACAAGTCTTTTGACATCACAGGTGGGCGTGTCCACCTAGCCGAGTGACGGATAGATGAGCAACGTTTGCTACAGTCCACTGGGTAGGCTGGAGCCTGATCTATCCAGCACACAGCTAGGTGTGCCCACTAGTGATGGCAGAAGAGGCACATTTTTTTCCAAAAGGGCTTCTAATGGCTAATCACACTCACACCTGGTCACAAAGGGGAGATAATATCTCCCCTTTAAGAAAGAGTAAAATTCTCTCTGAATTTCTCCCGTTTTCACACCTCAATTGGCCAGGGTGTTTGTGTTTCTTTGGCCTCACCAGAAACATGCAGCACCTCCATCCTGTCCAGAAGTGCAGGGGGTATGGTTGCCAAGGAGTTGGCCGTGGCGATGAAGAGTACCTGGGAGAGGTCGAAGGCCACGTTGAGGTAGTGGTCTGTGAAGCTGTGGTTCTGCTCAGGGTCTAGGACCTGAAAGGAAACGGAAAGGAAGACTGTTGCTTTTTGCATGCAGATGATTAGCATGCTAGCCTTTAAACACCTGTTGGAAGCATCTAGGGGTCAGCTGGCCCGGAACACAGTCATGCAATATGACATGCTAACACGCCTTAACATGCCTGTAACATGGAGCCTCTTGTTTATTTATTCAGTATATATTTGTTTCATGAAGTGCAATAGGCAATGACTGGGGAAAGAGCTGGACATTGAGACAACTGAAGACATGTGGCTGCGTGTCCCTGCGAAACGGAGTCGTAGTCCACCGACTCCTGGAGCTGGAACGACTTCTGTCGGAAAAAGAACCTCCCAAACAGAGGTCTAAAAAAAACCAGGCAAGCAGCTACGCTGCTGGAGGGAATGTGGAGAAATCAGGGTTGATGAACATGATTTCTGTTCTCTGGACTTTCTGTTAATATTGTTATTCGTTAAACATCTACATCTTCTAGATAGAACACATGACCTACTCCATACGACTCCAAAAATAATTGGGGAATGGCCAATATCATTTACGTGTGATATTTTACTTTAAATGAGGGCCGTCCTACCTCCAGCAGGGCAGCAGCAGGGTCTCCCTGGAGACTCTTCCCCAGCTTGTCCACCTCGTCCAATAGGAAGACGGGGTTGTTGACGCCCACCGTCTTTAAACCGTTTATAATGCGCCCTGGCATGCTTCCCACGTATGTCCGACTGACCAATAGGAACATGAGGAAAATTAGGGACATGGATTTTTCAGACTGTCTACAAGTCATATTACCGGGATCTGCCAAAGGCGTGTTTGCTATATGTTGGCCTTTAAAAAAATAATAATAATAATTTAGTCTTCATACTTTGATATTGTTTGTTTATTAATATATGTATTATTAACCCTGAAAACACCACGTATTTGTTTGAAACACTCGGTGCCAACAACATGGATATTTATCCTGGCTTTTATGCAACCAAACTGCTAAAAGACTTCAAACATAATTACATATTCAAATCATTGTGAAAACATCGTTCAAGACTATTTGAACTAACAAAACATCTTGTTAAAAAAAAAACCATTGTGTTCCATCTTTGCAAATTATAATGTCTTCTCTTCTCTTCTACTGTTGCTTACATGCAAGAACAGCACACTTTGTTGAACAAAGTGTGGATTGACATAGTTGATTAATCATTTCCATGGATGCTTTTGGAAAGTCACACAAAAATAACAACATATTGATTAAGAACTTTTTGTGGTTTGGGTCTGGTTTTACCAGGGCAGTTTGGGGTGTTTCAGCAGTCTAATATATATACATCATAGTTTAAATTAAATAAAATACATGTAGCTCCTTAGCCATTAAGTGGTTTTGTTTTGAAAACATTGTAGTTGGATTACTTTTTACAATAATGTGAGTGATGAAAATATTCCCAGAGCATCCCCAAAATGCAGAACTTTGTCTTTCTTACCGGTGTCCCCGGATATCTGATTGGTCGCAGACACCTCCAAGTGAAATGCGGTGAAACTCTCTGCCTAGCGTCTTGGCTATGGAACGTCCCACGCTGGTCTTGCCCACGCCAGGGGGGCCCACGAAGCACAGGATGGGGCCCTTTGTTTTAAATAACACAATCAGTTTATATTTGTCAGATCAAAAAGATTACGTCAGCCATATGGAGCACCGCATACATTATTACATCTTATTTACTTACATCGCATACATTGTAGTGTGCTTCATACAATATACACAATGCACTATGCAAAGTGGTGGGGTATGGTTCACCTTCAGCGAGGTTTTAAGCTGCCTCACTGCCAGATACTCCAAGACGCGTCTCTTCAGTTTGTCCATGGCGTAGTGGTCGTTGTCCAACAGGACCCGAGCTGCGCCGATGTCCAGGCGATCTACACAGAGTATACATCAGTTGAAATGACCTGGAGCGAAGTGGCATGGAAGCGCCTAACCCTTTAAGAAATCCACTTCCGTGAGAGTCGAAAGAAGGTACACTCAGCCATGCATGGCATCGGGTAGGGCTAGTTGAGGATTAACATTGTATTGTAACTGCACTGTCTGCACAAGTTAAGCCACGATATTCAATTTGTGCGTGTGTACGTGCGAGTGAGTGAATGAGAGTGTGTGTGTGTGTGTGTGTGTGTGTGTAATATACCCTTTGTGTTCCTGTCCCAAGGAAGTTCTACCATGAGGTCCAGGTAGTTTCTGGTTAGGGAGTACTCTGGCATGGACTGGGGCATCTTCTTCAGTCTGAATATAAATCCATCAACAACAACAACAACAACAAATGACTACAATATCCCCCAGCCAGAGTTAAAATACGTATTTACAGCTGCAAAATGTTTTTTTTTTTGAAAATAGTAATGTTCTAAGCAAGCGCATGAAGTCAAGGGACCAGTTACAGGTGCTGGTCCCCAGGGGGCTGTGAACACAGGGGCAGCGCCCACCTCTTGAGCTCCTTGAGGCACACTTTGAGGGCGGCCTCAGGCATGTTGGCCCCATGCACCTTCCTCTCCAGGACCTGGGTATCATCCCCATCTTCCTCCCCAGCCTCGTCGTCTAAGGAGAACTGCCGCCCGGGAAACACCCCACCCTTGCGCACGGAGAAGACCTGCGCGGTCAAAACAAAGAGTAGAAGAATAAATTGTAGCCATCATCAGTTTCTTGTGTATAGGCTAGAGTAGGAAACTCTTTTTCTAACATCTTTTTTGCCACCATGAGATACATTTTGGGGGCATTTTGGATAAATTCCAGGGCAGTGTTATCAAATGTTGGGGAATACCTTATTCTTCCTTATTTGAATACCACTAAACCTAACCATTAAACGGAGGCCTTCTGTGGTCTGGGTACTAACAAACTACCTCAACTGATTGTATTAACAGATGGCAAACTCAATGGTAACGAGTGCTTGTGCGTGCCCGGGCGTGTGCATGCATGTGTGTGCTACGTTACTCTCTTCTCGTCGTCTGGCCGCGGCTTCCTGCTCTTCTGCAGCAGTTTCAGGCCCTCTATCTGCCGGGTGAGCAGCGGCAGAGCCCTCCTGAAGCGCTCCTCCAGGCCCACTGCATCCAGCACCTACAGGAACACACGGGAGTCAGACACACACATTAAAGAGTGAATTATATAATATAACACCAGGGAATATTTGTGAACATTATTGACCTGACTCAACACACTTAATACACATAACTCATTATGTAGCCACAATGTCCGTAGATAAATCTGCATTTGAATTTCTGACAAAGTGAGTTTGCAATTGTGATGTAAATCCACCTTGATGGAACACACACTTAATTAAGTAATGCACAGGGGCTCTTATATAGAATATTTACTTGAGAGCGAGGAAGTGAGAAACAGCCAGGGAGACAGACAGACAGATAGAGAGAGAGCACACCTCTAGCTTTTCTTTGTTTGAGCTGCGGATCATGGAGGCCACAACATCAGGCAGAGTCTCCCTGGGCAGGCTGTCCAACAGACGCTTCAGCTTGGCTACCACTGGAACAGACATGTCTAGCATGTCTACCAACTACATACAAACAAAGACAGCATGCGGTGATGCGCTGTTGACTGATGAGGGGAGTGCATGCTTCTGTGTACCCCGTATATGTTGTATGTTGTATGTGTCGCCTGTAAATCAGAGCACTCTAGGCCACAGTCACACGGAAGAAGCTACCTGCAGAGCCGCCTGGTAGAAGGCCTGAGATAGTGCCCCCAGTGCCCCGTCTCCCTCGGGCTCCTCCAGGCTGAAAGAGGGGGAGTACTGCTCCAGCTTGTCCAACTGTTCCACCTGAGAGTAAACAAGGAGACATTGGCCTAAGCAAACACACAGAGTTCTTCCAGCATGTGTACCTACGTCACACATGTGTTAACATTTACTATTTGTTGATTCACATTTCTGAAATAATGAAATTATTCTAAATCCTTTTGAGGACTTTTCTAGTAAATGACGGCCTCAAAACACTGTATGGTTTCGATTAACCATTTATCGATTCAAAACGATGGATTGGATTGTGCTTCTAGATCAGTTTGAGAATGTCTTTCAATAGTTGTTTTTCTCTTTCCAAATGCTTATAATCAGCTGTTGGATAAACACACAGTAGATCCAAGAAATGTAGGCATTTCACCTCAGCCAGAGGAAATGGTCGTTCATTCAGCAGACCAGTGACACGAAACCGGCATAATCCTGTGATGAGCAAGGTGTAGTGGGGTTTTGGCCAGTTGCTCCCCACCACTTGCACGGCTAGTCCTGCTGTGCCAATGCTGATAGGACAGTAAAAAGGCATGTTAAAAATACAAGTAGAACTCTTCATGAAAGCCTTCTAATTCAATTAGGGACAACAGCAGCACATGTTCCTGCAGATAAAAAACTCATAAAGATGCTATAAAATGACATCGATTTGGAGAAACATGCGATGATATGCATGCAATTTTGACAGAAGATACGTATTGACAAATATAAGCAAGACATATATTATAACACTGTTAAGTGTTAGTTAAATCGATAACTTTGAGGTTAAAGTCCGTTTCACGGTCTGTTTGAATTGATCTAGCATGGCAGGAGAATACGGTTCTATAATGGATGGCAGGCTACTTCAAATGAAAGGTTACAATCATCATTCCATTATTATTTCCAAAACGGCCATATTAATTTAATGTGGAAATGTCATCAACAAACTTATTAGCTCGATGTAATCATAACCAGAATAACAGTTGCATAACACAGAGTACAGAGCATAGGGCATTTCTGGAAGTTAGGAAACATCTATAACAGGTGTCCCAGAGTGAAAAAAAAATCCTATCTGGATTTTGACCATCTCACAGAGATAACACTGCGTATACGGTATACGTCGTGTTATAACAGGGTGACCGTACCTATGCAAAGGGGAGAGATCGTCCGTGTCATGGTCAGGGTCTCTGGTGTTTGGGATCACTCCGATGATGGTACTTTTTAACGAAGTCCCCTTCAACAAGCGACTCTTAACAAGATGCATGTTCCGAGGAGTGTTGACGCTAATCCGCACGGTGGAACCGGGTAACAGCACCCCTTCATGGGTCAAGAGCAGAGGAAGACGTCTCGGGATCTGAATACCGTTATTAGACATTATTAGACTTCAGACGAACCGCTGGAGAGAACTATTCACAGCTTATGACTACCAGTAGCAGCGTTGCCGAACCTACGCTTGACAGCAATCATAACAAGGAACTACGGTGTCTATCGAAGGACAAACTAACGTAGTCGGGGCAAAAGGGCAAACGTTTTTTGTTATTACCGAAATGTTTTTTCGGGTTAGAAATATGCTTTACCTCTAAATGTTAGTATCTGGTAAACTGCAAACTGCATTTAATATGTATAAAATAATATATTCATATAAAATATTATCATATAAATAATATATAAATATATATTTTTTGCAGAAATACCAAAGCATATAGGCTATGCTTTCTAAAAGACAATAAAGTGTTACGTTTAACAAAAAAGAAACACGACACATGTTGACTTAGTAAACATACAGATATTTAATTGATATAAAAGCTTTTCACCAGAATTTACACATTTAAAACATATAAACACATTCAATTCTTGGCATGAGAAAAAGCTGCTGATAAAATCTATCTTTATCTATCTTTATCTTTAAGGTTAGACTGCAACATGCTGCAACAACCGACTCTCCATATGAACCAATAAATGATGCAAATGTTAAAATGTATAGCACTGCCTGACTCCTGACAGCAATTCTGGATTTAAGGCAGTTATTTATTGGCATGGTTGGTGAACATTAATGAAGAAGTTTGAATAGAATAAGAATATGCATATTTATGTATTTATTTTCAGTATCATTGTGTACCCTGGCGTGACAGTGATAGTATTTGACAAAACTGTGAACATTTTGCAATATTGTAATACATGGTATTTTCCATTATGCAATTTTCCTTCCTAAAAGAAAGAAACGATATAAGCCAATACATCCAGAACAGGGTGGTCAATACATAGATTGGAACAGAAGGCTTTAATGCCAAAAAAAAAGTACAAATTAGTTTTCTTATGTCATGTGTTTCTTAGTGCATACATACAAAACTCAAAATAGAGTATGAAGTGTTCATTTAAAACACAAACTCAAAACTATTGATTGTATTAAACTAAAACAAACAAACAAAAAAAATGTCATATGGCCAACCTCTAAGTAGCACAACTTAATACATTTATAGGAAACCTCATGTCTATTAGACACCGAGCAACAAGCTGAAGATATTTCAGTAGCTGCTTAAGCAGGTAAGCTACATAGTCATTCCTTCAGATACTGGTCAACAAGGACTTCTTAATCACATTCCCTGTTCCTTCCAGCCCAACCAAATGTCTCACAGTGTATGGTCATGTGTTCATGCAAGTCACACAGAGAACCTACAGTGAGCGGTTCCCCATCCACCATGGTTGTGCCCATAGGATTGCTGAAGAAACTGAACTGGTCGGCACTATTGAAGAGCTAGCCAATCCTTCTTCTGGAATCCAGCTTTATGTCATTTGAAATATAAAGGAAAGACCAGAGCTTACAAGTTCAGGAGGAATTCTCCACCTAGACTTCGCAAGTGACAAAGACATTTATTACCCTCTATGACCCTCCTATCCTCTGTTTGGGCGGACGGAAATAGTTATGTGTTTTCCCTTTAAATAGCATGTAATGTTGTTAATAACTGTTGAGGGCTAATGGACATAATGGCAAATGCGGCTGATAAATTAAATGTAAGCATTGTTAAAAAGATAAAACCAACCATTTGCCATTTATGTAACAAAGATGTTCTGACTAATAAGACAAATTGAAAAATAAGCACTCACAAATTGGGTGACCTTTAGTTTAATAGCTTCAATACCACTATGATTAAAAAAATAGGGAAAATATTCACAAGGCTATTTAATAATTCTATGTTGAAACATAACAACAATTGTTATAAGATATTGTAGATATTGTTATAGTGTAGCAAAAATGTTTTTTGGGGCTTTTTCAAAGCACATAATACTACTAAACTGATAAGGGCCATTCAGTAGCCTTGGTGAGACAGTTTTTATTTAATCTTCAGATCAAAATGTTGGTTTTAGTGGCTACACACCAAACATAACAATGTTTGGAGCAAACAGTTATAAATTAAGGTAATAAATAAAGTAAAATAAATACAATTATTTATTTATTTTCTCTTTGAGTACGACAGAAACAGAAGCAGGAGGAGTTGGTGAACTTCCATGTCTTGTTAGCATGATCTGCATCATATCACTACTTTTACGCCATGACATGAACCCTTTGGTTTTGATTGGCATGCCTATGTGGCTAATTTGAAAAAAAGTGTATGCCATAAGTGACCATGTACAATATAGTTCTAGGTTTCCAGAAATTAACAATATCCACATTCATCTTTTGTAAAATTTGGATTTCATTCAACGTTTATGGCTGCTCTGCTGTCCAAGTCAGGATTCTCTCAAGCATTCCATTGAAAAGCAAAGCCTTTTCTTTTTTCATCAAATTATTTATGGCAAATGGTCTGGGTCAACTACTCCATCATATATGAAGGTTGTCACAATTCCCAAGTGGACCAAGAAAAAAACAGTAACAGTAACTATAGTCATGGCATAGATAAGTCTGCGATTATGATTAAAAATAAAAATCTTCCACTCTAAAGCCGTTTGTGGTTGGCCACTGTGACATTGTGTTACAACATGGTGTGCTCCATTGAAGAGCACCTGCTCCTTATGTAGCGATAAAAGGCTCATTCTAACGGGAAACACAACAAATCTTATTTTCATGGGAATATACACTAATTGAAACAAATGTATGGAAATGAAATAAATTTTCTGTAAAATTAGCTTCACTAGATGCCTCTCAATTCTACACACTGAAGCATTTTTTTCTGACAAATATTTATTGTTAGGCTTTCTAAAGAAAATAATAATAATAAAATAAATCTTACTAATAATTTGATAAGTCTGAATGGAAATGAAAAATAACTGTGATGTCTAATTTATTTTTGATGAGCCATTGGTCATGGCGATGGATTGTTACATCAAAGCATATTGACTGTAGAAAAATAAAAAAATCCTAGAGATGAATTTGTGTCGGCCAAGTAGGACGATTCCTTGTGGGGGTGGTTATGAAATGAATGGTAAATATTATCATATATTATCTTGGGATAATATAGGAAGGGATTTGACAATGCAACAGACCATGACAAAATTTGTTTCATCACCAATTGCTTTTAACCATAACTTCTCTGAAGTAAGATAAGGTAACAAACAAATCTACACAGCTTTCATGGTATTACTCGGAACGTAAGGAAAACAATGTACATACAATGTACACAATGCACGTACAATATATACTAGATACTGTATGTAAATAGATACTGACTGTGTAAACACGACCATCTTCAAAAAACCTGAAACTCCTGCACCATGGCTCTTATCTTTCCTACGATCGACAAACAATCATCTTTGGCAGTGAATAAAAGTGAATAGTAATGGATTCTATAGAAATTGTACTCCTGAACAGACTTTACAGGCTTCTAGCAGAATAATGCACTCCCTACGCATGAACCGTGTCCAACCCAGGATCTGTCTCTTGTATGACCTTGTCCTTTCCTTCCATATGTGCAGCTTTGGGAAAGTATTCACTTAGGCAAACTTTAGAAATAAGATACGTAACCTTTGTTTTAGGGCAGAATGTCCAAAAAAATATTCTTTCATCTTGAGGTCTTGCCTCATCCCCAATCAGTCCGTTGCAGGAACAGCTTCCACCCATTGGCCTCACCTGGGAGGCTGCTGCTGTCGCTGGGTTTTCTTTCTGCCTTTCTTCGAGTGAGAGTTTCCACAGTCTGCAAAAAAAGAATTCAGATGTCTGAGTGTCTTGTCTTGTCTCGTCCTGATGTTTTGTGTTGAGGACCAAAATGGAAATAAGTCATGGAGTTTATTGTGTTTTTATCCTTAATTGTAATGTATGTATTTTCCTGTGTGTAAGGCATTTGTTTGAATCAATTTAATAAATCAAATTAAAAAAATTTAAAAAAATTGTTTAATAAAAATAACATTTAAAAAAACTCCTGGACCGAAAAACATACTGAACCGTGACTTAAAAACCGAGGTACGTTCCAAATCATGACTTTTATCTATCGTTAGACCCCTACTGTCTAACGTTTAGCGCAGGTATAATAGGATTTATGTAATTGACTGCCGTCTTTGGTTAGCTGTATACCTTTCAAATGTATTCACGTCTCTCTTATAAAGATCTTATAATAAATCACTCCCCCTTGGGCAACCTCATACTTGAGTCCTCAACTTGGGGAGTTTGCTCTATGTAGTAGTACTTAACATGTACCTAACAGTGGCGATTTCTCTAAGTCTGTAAGGGGAGCTCAGCTTCCCCTAAAATAAAAATAAATAAATTGTCAAATATATACTGTTGTGTTAACATTTCATTGAAATGCGTTAAAACACGTCCATCTCGAAGATGACTTTCTTCAGAATCAGCAGCTTATCGCAGGTCGGCTGAGTCTATTTCCTCCTCATACACTCCCGTAGCCTCACGCAGGCCGCATTTGCCTGTTGAAGCTCAGCGTCCATCCACTTCAATGGGGCTGCATAGAACAGCTTTTTTTAGTACGTCGAAGGTTGACGACCATTGGATAATGCTGTGATTATGTCCCACCCACGGACGCTCAGCATCTCTGGGGGTGAATGGAGTGGGCTGGCCTCAACGCTGGGCTTCTGCGTGATGATTTGAGGGTCTGCGAAAGACTGAGTTGCCGTTTGATTGACAGCGTAAAAACATCGCCAGAGCACTCTTCAGTCCTCAGTCCCATCGCAGACTGATTGCAAGCTGATTGCAAGCGAGTCGAAAGGCAAACTGCAAACTATTCATTGATATTTGCTTGGCGAAATTGCTAGATAATTTTCATCGTACATTTCATACACTTATAGACACAATTCCTTGCTACAGTTTAACATAATTCCCACATTTCCTTGTTCAAGTTTAATATTGTTTTGTAGGTTGGCCATCCCTTAGATTCAGGGAGCCTGAGGTCTGAACGGAGGTCTGAAGTGCTGTATTCAGATCAGGACTTGCAGGGTGACAGGGAAACGCTGTGTGATTTTTTTGGTGTTCCTTGAAGACATGGAGTTGGACAGTGCAATGCCTTGGAGCTACATCTGCAGGTGTAGAAAGGAGCTTCTGCTGTTTAAAGCGGCTCAAGTCCTACACCAATAACACAATGGGCCAAGGCTGTTTAGGCAGCCTAGCTCTGCTGGCCATTGAGAGGACACTGGTCAGGTCACTGGAAAAGAAAGCTAGTTGGCATGACAGGGTCACAGAGTATTTCCTTGAAAAGGAACAGAGAGGATAATTTCCATATAAATAAATTGATAATTGATATGCTGTAGTCTGAAAATGAGCTTCCCCTCTTTGAAAGACCAGTAGCCGCCACGGAGTGTGCACTAGTCAATAAAAACTTTATTCAAAAAGAAAGAAATGTACCGAAATGAAACATCGAACCGTTAGACCCGTACCGAAATATTTCAGTTTGAATACGTGTATGGTTCCACCCCTAGTAGCTATGGTTAAAAACCGTGTATTTGATGGTCATGATGAACAGACGGATGGTAGTACACTAAGGTCTGCTGAACAGACTCACATGTGTATGTAATACGGTAAATGGACTGCATTTATATAGCGCTTACACCCAAAGGGATCTACTGTATTGCCTAACATTCTCACACATGAACGCATTCATGTCGGCGTCAGCCACGCAGGGCGACAGCCAGCTCATCAGGAGCAGTCAGGCTGAGGCGTCTGGGACACCTCCACACTCATCCAGGAGGAGCCGGGGATGGAACCAGCAGCCTTGCGGTACCCAGCCAACCCGCTCTGCCTCCTGAGCGCTGCCGCCCCGGAATAAAGACACACACACACACACACACTCTTTCTTTTCCTGCACTGTTAATACAGCATGGTCATTGTCTCCCTGCTTGTGTGTATGAGTGTATGTGCGTGGATCTCGCACACACACACTCTCACACACACAATCACACACGCATGCACGCCTGGATGCGGACACACAGATGCATACACACATCTAGATGCGTATCCCCCCTCCCACAAGCACACGCAGACAGACTGAGACTGATTTGTGTTGCTCTCTGGCCTTTAGACAGACAGAGCGTAATTGTAGAACAAATAATAGCAGAGTGATTCAGAAAGGCTATTCAGACGTGCTGTCAGCCTTTGTTCAAGGTTGCACTTGTGTATAGATGCCTTTGAGATATCAGTGCTTTGGAAATGTTATTTTGTAGAAAAAAATCTTCCCTCTCTCTCCCTCCCCCTCTCTCTCTCTCCCTCTTTCTCTCCCTCTGTTCCTCACTCACAGTCTCTTTCCCTCTCAGTCATCTGATGATGGCGTCACAGTACAGTGGTACAGACATGCATGGAGAATGTGCTTCAGACAGTATATAGTAGTGTAGTAGTATAGTGTATAGTATAGTAACACATGCACTCAGCACAGCTCACCTTTGGCCCGTTTTAATAGGGACTCAAGACCTTCTACGCTGATGCTTTGTTCCAGATGTTGTCGACACATCCCGACGGTTCTTCTGAGAGGAACTCAATCACCATTCAAGCCAAAAGAGCAACGACCTTGCAGCAGACCTGTCGAGCGGTGACAATGTTACCTTCTCTAGGTCACGTACAAACAGCATCCAACCCCAACTGCTTGGAAACTAGCATTGAATTAGGATCCTGTTGTCTGTCTGCCCCCTGTGTTACTTTGCTTGCTGCCAAATTCTCAAAGCTGATCAGGGGAAGAGAGTTGAACAAAGATGTTATGTTCATGTTTTTTTAACATTGTGTTTCCAAACCCATAACCTTTCAGATGGGACTCCAAAGGTTCAGGATTTAAATCCCTATCTGCTCACGAATGACATCACTGTTAATTTCCTAAATAGCTATAGTTATATAGACATTGCATTACAGGGCATAGGTTGGTCTTTGCTTCACAATGCTCAATAGCATTCATTCATCCAACTTACTTTGAGTTGAGTTGTTGCACGGTTGCTATGTTACAAAGCCTGATTGGCTCTGAAGAGCAGGGGGACAGGTTTCTTCCTGTCTTATGTCAAAAACAGTAGCGCAGAACAGCCCTGACTGAACACTGGATCCGGATGGCAAGTCACAACACTGTAAAGAGGACTTAGTGTGTCTCGCTGCCCCACGGACAAACGAGGGTTAAAGGACAGGAAAAGAGAGAGAGCCATCCCTGGCCAGAGAGAGAGAGAGAGAGAGAGAGAGAGAGAGAGAGAGAGAGAGAGAGAGAGAGAGAGAGAGAGAGAGAGAG
>JAOPUD010000162.1:14761859-14774633 GCA_027122715.1 Trisopterus minutus
CACACACACACACACACACACACACACACACACACACACACACACACACACACACACACACACACACACACGCACTCATGTTTCAGAAAGGCCATTCAATAGCTTTATTCGTTTTAATGATTTGAGTTCCTTAAAGAGGTGCGGGAATGTGTGAGATTTGGCCAACTGTCGAATAAGTCCTCTACAAAATACCTATTGTGATAAACAAGGACAGGCACGGTCACTCTCAACTGAATATAGCGTTAAGCTTATTTACAGAGAATCTGTGTTTGACGCTTCAGTTTTTCTCCATGTGATCCGGTGAGTTAGAGCCAGCATTACATTCTCGGCTTACTTTTGACCGGAGGTTATAATTCGCTCTAGGCTGCTTCATCCTCTCAAGTTAGACTGAGGGCAGACTGGATGCTGCAGAGAGGTAAACGGCCTCTTGAGATAAAAAGTGGTAGCATGGGACAGTACCAGCCAAGGCTAGCTGGGCTTGCTGCTATCTTGCTGCAACACAATATATGCACGTCTTTGATATAACTTCAAAACTGTTATTTCTTCAGATTTTGTTGGAAATTTAGCTCATTTTTGAATCTTTTGAACCAATTATCTTACACGTAGCACCTTTAAGCTAGGCTGATCTCTTAATCCCATTGATCCCGATGGCCTGGCTCTAAGAAGCTACATTTTTTGAAGCTAAATGTCTTTTTCTGCAATTGAAGGACACACATTTACAACAACCTTTAATCTAAGACCAGGGAAAGACCGCTGCATAAAATATAAAGGCACAGAAAGAGTATTACCTCCTGTTACCCATTATTATGTAGAGTAAAATCAAGCCATCCCTCCACTTGACCCCTTTACAAGATGAGTCACAAGATGGTTCACATTCAAACTTTCAGAAAAATCACCAATACCAATCTTCTTGATGAACAAAAGATGTGCCCTCTAACCAACTGTAACCACCCTTCTATTCATCAACTTTTTAATGCATGTGAGCCGACTCGCCGATCGTGCTGTCGATAGAATCGTTCTAATCACCGGATAAAATTGTTGTTTTCCCAAGTCAGGAAAGCATTTGTGGTTTTGTTTGTGTTTCGGAGTCAGTTCATCAGTCATCCACCGATAGAGGCTAAGAGTTAGCTACTTTGAGCTACTTTAACCACATTACAGTTAAACATGCGCATGCTGTCTGCGGCTGCCCTGCGGCCTACCTCGGTCGGGTGCGACTGAACAAAGATCCCCTCGGCGTCCCTGAAGCGCCGCTCCAGCTCGGCGCCGTACCGCCGCGAGGGGTGCCTCTCCGGGATCACCCGCAGGATCTGGGAGAAGTAGACGGGGAAGACGAGGGAAGAGCGAGGGGGTGAGGCTTCTGTTGGCCATGGCTGCTCAAACCACCGTCACCACTACTGTAGACCGGAGGTACTATGAGGCGATGACCTGTTTACCCCCACAGAGCCCAAGGCCCTGTGGGGGAGCTCTGGTATAATGGTCGTCTTTTAAATGGGGGGTCAAAGCAAAGCACTACGCACGTGAGTGATTAAGTGACTCCTGAACTGCTAATGATGAGGATTCGACATTTGCATCTTTTTTTATTTGGGTATTCTCACCTTTTTCAAGATGCCGTGATTGACGTGAAACCACAACCTCTGCAGAGCAAACATCTCCAAGTTGTCGATCATTAACTTCTGAAGGGGAAGGGGGAAAAGAGGTGAGGAAGAGAGGCCGAAGAGCCGGTGCACCAACCCAAACCCCTCCTACAGTCAGGTGTATGGGATTCCCCAGAGAGCCCGACGAGACCAGGAGTCATCCTTACCAGCCTGCTGATGTTGGAGGGCCGGAAGACTTCCTCGTAGTGAACCCTGATGGTGTAGTTGATGGGGAAGTTATGCTGCTGCAGTGGAAAAGAGGGGGGGGGGGGTTGGAGACATGCAACACATTTTGGATTAGGAATGGAAATGTTGTACTTATAAAGGGCTTCTATTATAAAGGGCTTATATTGGCTGTCACACCTGTCTACACTCACACCCAGCCCATGATGGCTTTCTTTACGTGTTGACCCTGCACTCTCAATCCTGTGGTGCATATGAGCATTTGCTTATATGAGGGGTTTCATTATTTGTATTTGTTTGCTTTTAGAGCGAGGTATAAAAAATAAAAAATAAATAAAAAAATCTCATATGTAAAGGAATATGTCCACCTAATAATATAATCCATAGATACAATCCATGGTTAAGTCTCACCAAAAAAAACGAAACACCACAATTATCGTGCTGCTACTTAATCACCATGTATTTGCGCCTTTGGCTGAGGTTGCTGTTGATGGTCCTCAGGGCTGTGCACATTCCAGGAGGCATGGGGACCAGGAGCACTGGTACCAGCAGTAATAGGCCTACATGGTGCGGCACAGAGAGGGACATTACTCCATTAGCCACATTGCTAATGGGGCATTGACAAAAACATCACAAAAAGCTCAAGAAGACACAGGCATGCACGCACGGGCACACACGCACACACGCACACACATAAACACAGGAATGACACAATTGGCCTACGGTTACGTTTGTTTTTCAGATATATCAATTAACCAAACAAAGCATCATTGTTGGATGTTAACTTTTGATGTGTGTCTCAGTGTTGAAGCCAATAGTACACAATCTTTTAGACCATGAACATGTTATGGTATGATTCCTATCTCTGAAAAAACTACTTTTGGGGAGAAACTGTTTCTCAAACAAGAGGATATTATTGATGATAAAAACCAGACGTCAACCAGTTGCAAACCCATGCCAATTTCTCCACTCATCCCTCGCTCCAGGGAACAAACCTAGATGCTGCTACATGTGCATCGTCATTCAAGTTCAGCCATTACGTGCATTCCTTAGAGGACACGCACAATTTAGCTGCAACTGTGAGCATATAAATCAAAAGCAGCTTTCCACTGAGTGGTTGGAGAGTTCGTAATAATGTTTAAGAACATGGGCAGGCTGAGGAATGTTGGAAAAGAATCTTTGGATCTTTGGGCCGTGGGAATCAAACCCATAACTCATTACACCCAAGGTGTTGATTGATCATGGTTTAGCAAGCTAACTACTCTTAGGTTAAGGCAAAGGTGCAGCTTTGCCTATTCATTCTAAGAAGTTCTTTGAAGAATCTTGGTGTGGAGGATGCTTGTTAACAGCAGGCTACACATTCATCACCTCTCAAAACATTTGCTTAAGTGGCCCTCACACATCATCATGTCAATGAACACCCATTTACTCTTTGTTTATCTGGTTTTGGATTTCCCCAGTGGATATGAACGGCAAGCTTAGGACTTTACTTTAATATTTAACCACTGTTGACTGTGTGTTGAGAATGTTTTGTGGTTTGGTTCAGTTGGGACATTATGTCTCATAGTTGAACCACCAACGTCATTGGTCTGGGATTCGCCTTCTCAATTGGTCCACAATTAGGAAAAAATACGTAAATGAACGTACTTCTCTGCAATTCTGTTGTAATCTATGTGTCTTGATCTGGATCTGTGTTGAATTGACAGTTTCCACTGCTGACTCGATATTTATGGACACACTGATAACAGCCTCTAGTGTTTTATTAACATCAATCACAGTGTCTTGGCTATTAACCAGCCTAAACAGGACAACATTGTTTAGGTATTATAAATTTCAACCCTGGCCTTCTGGGTGTTGAGAGGCTCTGACGTTGGGTCACATAATAACGAGCAAAGCAAATCGACTATTTCTGCAGATCAATCTGAATATAACCACACATGAAGTGTGTTATATTCAGCGAAATACATTGTTTCCCAATGAATTATAGGTTTTAGTAAAATGAAATGCGTGCTGACCATCTAAGCCTATTGGAAATGGAACATTTGATGTGAATGCTAATATAACAAAGTCTGGTTTAAACAACCATAAGAAATTGTCAAGGAAATATGAACTATACACCATATAAAACATATAAGCTTCTATATCATATAGTTCATTAAATAAGCCTCCGCAACTTTGACCTTTCAGAGTCATCTCTGCACTACTAATCAACTCAGACGTGTAAGTTGAGAAGCCAAGAACCGCCCAGACGGTGAGAACCTCTTTGAAGTTGACCCTTTGCTCCTCTATATATCCCACTTACATATTTGAGGGCACAGCTATGACCTGCCTCACTCTCGGATGCACTTCTTCTTCCGATAAACCTTTTTATGGGAACCCGTGAGGATGCTAGTTATCAGTGATTTATTTGAAATGTAGTACTGGATTGTGTGCTGCTGCTGTGAAGGGCTATGTTGTAAAATAAATTCATCCAAATAATTCATAATAAAAAAAATTATAAAATATATATTTCTGAAATGAGTACTGGCTATTGTATATATATATATATATTTCACTTCTTTGTTATTTTTGTATCATAACATTCCCATTATCAAACCCAGATGATTTGAACACTGCTATCTATTTCCTCCCTTACTTTGGCTGTGCAATGTTCACCTGCCTGTGTATTCCCTCACCTCTGCTGTTACTCTGCTGGTATTTTAGGAACAGAAAACACACATACACACACACAACCACACACACACACACACACACACACACACACACAAACACACACAACCACACACCCACACACACACACACACACACACATCTACACACACGAAAAAAACACTGATGATCTGCTTCAATACTACTGCACGGTACTGACTGAATCCCTTGCTGATACAATCGATGCCCAGAGGGGACAGCAGCCTTGTTTACACAAGTTTTAATGAAAAATCACATGCAGTGTTTTGCGCTAATATATTTGGTGAACTGAACGTATCCGTTTGCAACGTCGTTCACTCTGGCGACAGTGAGCGACTCTCACCCACGGTTTAACGGCACCCAAGGATTTACTGCGACCATGCAGCACGGCTTCTAAAAACAACAACGTAGCTACCGCTGAAGACAATAGTGCATATTGACATTTGAAAGAATTGTATGAACAAACAAAAAAACACAAATTGTGCCCTCCAGGTCTGAGGAAGTCTAAACATCACCCACATCGGAAACATATTTAAAAGACATATCGAATTGAAGCATCCGACCATTCTGGGGAAATATTGCAACTTAATGACGATTATCACAAGGAGGGTAAGACCTTAAGCCAATCACCGCTAAGTTCCTCCACTTTCTGCGAAATATGACACATTGTTTAAGTGATAAAACATATAATCACATTGTCCTTTCTTTGCTTTTAAAAGTAATCTTGATACTTAGGTAGTATACAGTAATTAATTGACTTTGGGCAGTGGACACAAAGGCGATGATTGGGGGCTGGGGGTGGATTGGTGGGAGGTTCTACTGAAAAATTATAGAATATAATAAGAAAAGAAGAAATTAACGTAAAACATTGTTTAGGTATTATATATTTCAACCCTGGCCTGCTGGGTGTTGAGAGGCTCTGACGTTGGGTCACATAATCGCTAGCAAAGCGAATAGACCATTTCTACGAATCAATCAGAATAAAACCACACATGAAGGACTGCAAAGGACTGCAAAATTTCTCAATAAAATATATGCATATATATATGTTTTACGAGGTAAAACGAAAAGCGTGCTGAGCATCTAAGCCTGGGAAATCTAACATTTGATGAAAATGCTAATATAACAAAGCCTGTTTTAAACCCCCATAAACAATTGGAGCCGATAATATGAACTATACACCACATAAAACATATAGGGCTGAGGATGCTGTAATTAGGGGTGTAGATCGGAGCCTAAATGACGATTTCCCACAAGAGAATTCCCCACAACACGATTTGATTCAATTCTATATGATTCGATACTCAATATTTTTTACATCATATCCATTAATATAATATCTAAATCAACAAAAAAATTAATCATTTGCCTTTTATTGAGAATACAGAAACAGTATTCTATACACACTTTAGTGCTTACTGTGCATGTTTGGTATGGCAATTAGCCTAATCACTGTAAAAAAGAAGAAAATGAGAAAGAAAAAGAATATATGTATTAGTTTCTAATCTATACTCTTGCGGACGAATCGATATCATCAAATCGTCATCTGTATAATCGATTCATCAATACAAATCGATGAATCTATACAAATCGATTAATATTTACACCCCTACTAGTAATCAGTGACAGTGATTCTATCCATTTGACATCATTCTTTGGTATTATGTTTTAAATGTTGTACTGGATTAGCTAGAAATGCTAGAAATGGCGGTCAAAGCAATATTGGTGATCCCAATATTGTATTCCAATTGTATTGTATCCCAACAGTATTACCAGTATTTTGAAGAAAGAAAAGTGTTCAGATACATTGCAAGATCGTTTTTGACAAAGAAGCAATACTATTTTCTTCAAGGCTACCATGACATGCTATAGAGCAAGAATTTAAGAATTTATTGCACATTTGATGCACATTTGATCCAATACCAATAGGTTTCTAGAGGGCAAATGGAATGGAATAAGATATTTCAACCAAAATCCCTGTAGTCACTAGCCAAAGGGCAATGTCTTTACAACACTTGATGTAATTGATTAGGTGCCCATGTAATGTAGGTCCTACCACGGACCAACATTAAAGGAACTACCATGGTACCATGCTACCATAGATCATAAATTGTGCAAAATTACTTTTCTGTGCAAAGAATAATTATGTAATTTATTTGTGATTTTTTTTATGTAGGCCTACTTCTACTTTGCAGGTACGAGAAAATAAGTGAGTCCTGTCAGACGACACGAGATTTCCCAAATAAAAAAAAAACTGCTCATATCTACATAAAAATGCTAGAATAATTTTGTTGTAATACATTTACAGAAAAATATGTTTTATAGATAGAAACCGTGCTGAGAATTTGACATGAATTTGTAAGCTACAGTATTACCAGTCAGTGTCAATGAACCAGCAAGTGTGATGATGTTAAAACCTCTCACCGCTGTACTTTTCAATGGCCGGGTTTTAAGTGAAGGTATTCCTTTACATTGATCCTAATTTACCATGTTTCAGTTGGGACAACCTTTTAGGAGTACAGGGATTGCAGCATATTAAATGAAGCACGACGTATGAGGGATGTATGGATTTCCTTTTCTTGGGGCTTTGGTCCCTTTTTATGGACAGGATAGTGAAGAAAGACAGGAAGGTTGGCTGAAGAAGGGAGGGAATTTGGGACTGCAGCTCTCCTGGCACCACTAGGATTACTAGGGTCACCATAAGTTAGCTTGAAAACTTTAGTCTAGCACTACGATAACATGAGTAATTCACAGAAGCAGAGATACCAAGTCACAGAAGATCACTGACTACGTTAAGCCGTCGCCTCGTAAAAGGATACGCTTTGATGATGAGGAGGCAATTAGTGAGTAGGAAAGTAATATGACAGTGGTGATTTCTCTGAGAATTGACAAAAAATGAGTTAGAACACGTTCATCTCGAAGACGAGTTTGTTCAGAATCAGCCGCTTATCGCAGGTCGGCTGACTCAATTTCCTTCTCAATCAATCCCGTAGCCTCACAGTGCATTTGCCTGTTGAAGCTCAGCGTCCATCCACTTCATTGGGGCTGCATAGAACAGCTTTTTGTAGTGCATTGAAAGTCGACGTCATTGGATAATGCTGCGATTATGGCCCTCCCACGGACACTCAGCGTCTCTGGGGGTGAATGGAGGAGTGGGCTGGCCTGGACGCTGGGCTTATGCGTGATGATTGGAGGGTCTGCGACTGTTTGATTGGCAGCGATTTTGAACAAAAAATATATTATATATTTATATTTTAAATATATAAATATATTTAGATTTATATGACGTAGGCCGAAAATGAGCTTCCCTTCTTTGACAGACCTGCAGCCGCCACTGCAATATGATAATATAACTATCAACAAGAAACTTGACAAACTGGATATGCTGGATATGCTCAATGATGCAGGAGATAAAGAGCCTCAAAGAAAGCTTAGAGTATAGGGTTAACATGGAAGCCAGAGTTGACACCATTGAAACAGAAAACAAGAAGTTGAAGGAATTGCTTCTGGATGTAGTGTCGCTCTATGAGAGACAATATTGTTTTTACTGGGATACCAGAGACAGAGGGTAAGGAAGGACTGTGAGGAGTTAAGGAGTCATTAGGGAGTCAGACCAGCTTAACATGCCCAGTGAAACTGTTCAGGGTATCACATTCTCCTGTGTGCATAGAATGGGAAGACCCTCAAAGGACAGACCCCGTGCAATTGTGGCTTATTTCGAACACAGTCGACAAATTGTACATCAATAACCAACTGTTCAGAGACTCCAGCATCACTCCCAGGTTATTTTAATGTCACAATCCCAGTAGGCCTGTGTATTGGCATGCGTGACTTGCGTGTAATGGCTAGTTCAAGAGTTGATGGGTATTATTCCAAGCTGGGTCTTCCTAAGGCCCTGGCAGTAGCTAATTTAAACATCTGCAGCTTGAGGAATAAAACACATGAACTTGCCATGTCATGGCTATAACTGAAACCCATCTGGATAGTACATTTGATAGTTCATTGATATCAATTGAAGGTCTTTCAATGTTCCGAAAAGACAGAAATAGATTTGGCGGGACGTGGCAATCTAATGTGAACTGGTTAGAAGATGGCTGTAAATCTTTGTAAAATAAAGAATCAAGTTACAAAAGTGAGTCAAAAAAGAGTAAAAAAGATTTATAGAGCCCAACATTACAGTAAGAAATGATGGAAGGTGATGAATGATATTATGGGTAGGAATACTAATGCTTCTGCATCCTTCATTGAAACTGATAATGGTGTATTTATTTCTAAACCTAAGGATATGCCAAATGATCTTCATAATTATTTTGTCTAAAAGTTGAAAAATTAAGGGGGGCCTTATGTACAAATGTAAACAACAAATCATGTATGCTCATTGATTATCTTATAATGAGAGGTAAACATTGTACTGTTCAATTCGGTTGAAATCAAGGAGGATGAAATTGATACGCTCCATTTCTAGAGACAACGGTATTGATTGAAAAAAGCCTTCAATAGATCCATGACTCTGTCGAATTTGGAACCTCCACTTGCAAATTTGTGTTGTAACTGGAAAGAAAGAATTCATTAGGCTAATTAAATCCTATTTTTATGCATGTTAGTTATGAACTCTGAACTATAGTGTGGGTGTTTGCATGCAAGTGCACAGATGCTTATTTTATTTTTATTTACAACTGAGATTTTTATGTCTGTAATCTGATGTCACTGTTACTTTTACTGTATTTGAATGTATAACATGTAATTGGCGATTTATTATTTGTATGTTCTGATTTAATTGTAATTGGACCCCAGGAAGACTAGTCTGTGTCAACTAATGGGGATCCACAACTAAACAATAAATAGTAAACATACAAGAACAATGCTTATCAAACATGGCAGCGTACACCCGCTGAATTACACTTCCTCTTTATCTCCTCATCACGAACACAATACACACGAAAAAACTATAAATGTTCAAGGGGAGACCACAAGCCATCACAAGCATCAGCAAGCACACACACACACACACACACACACACACACACACACACACACACACACACACACACGCATATATACAAGCACACACCCCAATATTTACCCAAGAGGCCTCCAAATAGGCAGGTTAAGACAGACAGCTGGACCATCGCCTGGGCTCTGACGTTCTGTTCCGCAGGACACCGGCAGTCAGAACGGCATGTACACGGGGGGGGGGGGGGGGGGGGGGGGGGGTCTCACTCAGAAACTCCTCACACTTCTTGGGTCCTTCACAACTTCACTGCATTTTCACCATGACTGGCATGGCGGGAGCGACGTGCTGGAGACCAGCTTCACTGCTCACTATTTCCTTGATACTTGATGCTTCCTGCAGAGGGAAAACATTTTCAGTAAGTGATAGTCATCTTCAAGTGGTCACCCCTAAGGAGCTGAAAAAAACACATAACCAAGTGCATAACCAAGCCCACCCCAAGGAAGTGAGGAAGAACTCCCTTCATTATCCAATGTTTCAAGTTGTTCCCCATCATTAAGTTGTACTACAAAGGGTGATTTAACAAGTAAAATAAACTTAAACCTGCACTTTGTTGTTTTCCGATTAGCAGTGTCTAGTGGCAATACCCATTATACGTAAAAAATCAAAGGCAAAACATGTAACTTTTGCCTTCATAGCCGTAATCTTTCTTTTTTTATGCTAGTAATCTGTAAAAAGTGGAGACGGTTTGTAAGCCATCATAGACTTCGAATGTAATGACCAGAATGGTCATTACGACGACCAATGAGCAGCCTATCTTCTGTTTCTGTTGCACATTGTTTGAGTCATATTCAACTTTCAAGTTGCTGGAATCCATACCATACCATAATCAAAACTTCTAGTAGTAGACTAATTGTAAAGTAATAGCATGCACAGACAAAGACCAACTATTTGTTCTCTCTTTACCACAGACATGAGTAGCCACACGTGAACCCGATGCAGAACAATAAAGGTTCACAACTACGGCGAAGCGACTGCGTAGTCATTGTTTTGCGTGAAAGGGAAACCAAAATCAGCCCTTAACTCACTTGTAGGGTTGGAAACAAGGCCGTCACGGTGCGTGGCATCACTTTATTTAGCTCATAAACTTTATTGCACCAAACTATTTTAGAATAGGAAAATTTGTTCCCTCTTACCAATGAAAACTGGTATTTTGTTAATTCTTTAAAGAGATGTTAATTCTTTCAGAGACCAAGCTGCTTTTAGGCTGGTTGAGACACTGAAAATGAAGATTTTAACAGGATTCTACATTGGAACAAGGGTTTAGAGTTGGAAATCAGAGTAAGACCCCATAATAAGAATATGATATTGCGTGTCAAATTTATTGGGTTTATTGTAGAGCCCTATTAAGACCATAAAGCATCAAAGGGAGTTAATAATTGTTTAGCCTTTTTTTGTTCAATTGAGCAGTACACTATCTACCCCAGCAGATTGCTGAACGGTTTACCAGACAGCAGTCTGGTTAACAGTCTGCTACCACAGATAAGCAACAACAACAAAGCCAAACCATTTTCATGAAAGGAACTAAACCACTACACAGCTACACTCATTTCTAACATAGACTGGAGTGTTAAGGAATACAACATGTTAGTGAGGATCTTCCCTCCTCCTGCTCCTCAGTTCACACCAACTGCTGCCCCATCACCTCTTTCCCTCAGACAGCAGTAGTCTGTTAAATGGCCGGTGGAAATGAGAGGTGGAGTCAATACTGATTTATCAGAGTGAATGGCCTCAGAGCTAGAGGTTGGAATCAAGAGAGATCACGGTTTAGAATGGGAGAAATATATTTCAGACAGCCTGATGGTGGTAGGCACATGGGCTGGACAAGGCATAACCAAGAAATATTACTTTAAGCACAATTGAGATCATCCAATTATCTACCGGTTTGAACTTGAGTTTAATTGTATTCATTAGTTGCTTTATTCATTTCATGAGAGTTCTTTACATGTATGTTTTTTTTATTATTTATTGATATAGTATTTCAATAAGTTCCCAACCATTGTAAGTATGGAAGGTAGTTTAAACCACAAAATAATGATCACAGAGGGGATCCATTTCATTTATATTACATTGTATTTGTATAGCCCTTCATCACATGTACAGTCTAAAGGGTTTAACAGGCCATATGTTTATGACACCCCACTAACCCTAGCCCCCATGAGGGCAAGGAAAAACTCCCTTAATTAGCAAGGAGGAAATCTTGAAACGCACAGTGGGGAGGCCACATGTGGGGTAAGCAAAGAGCTTTACTGGTTCATGTGTGTGCGGTTGCGCTGTGGTTGGGGGGAAAGTGGGACTGACTTCCCAAGTGCCCAAATGCGGAGCAGTCACTCAAATGAAATGAAAAGTTGCTTTAAAGTAATTAGCGTCCTAACTCAATTTCAATTGGCTGAATAAATTAGTTAAAAGACTTAGCTGAGAAAAAAAAGTGGATCTGAGGCCCCTCTCACCCCTGACCAATTCGCAAAATGGTTTCCTTGAAGTTGGATTTGTCTCTTAACGCAGCTAACCGAGCTGAGTGGCCTATTGCTGGAGGCCCTGGAGGCCCCATGTGCACTGGGATGAGTACCAAAGCAGAGAAAAAGAAACTGCAAACTGAGGGTAAACAACTGCTAACTCATTTCTTCCAAAAGAAAGATGAGCACATGTAAAATATACTAGAAATGTAAAGATTCTCCACTTTTAGTATATCGTACAAATTGTTAGGTAAATTAAACACAAAACCAGCCCAAACGCAGCCCCAACTCGGTTGAAATCCCCAAAGCCCCGACAGGGCAAACCGGACACCGGTGTCCGGTTCTTCGCCCTGAAGGGGCTTATTTTCGATAATGACCGGATACATTATCCCACTTATTACACCGCTACTTGCCAAAACGAAAAAATAACTTCACACGGTATGCCTTTTTACATTTTATTTCATTATAGCATATAATGATCGCTGTGAAGGAAAGTGGAGTGATTCACGTCATTCGTATCAATCCGCAAGTAGTCCGGTAACTGATCAACCCCAGCGGATTCGGTTGCTAAGCGACGTCAACGTCTTGGGCGGTGTGTATACGCTCAACAGTAGGGGAGTGATCAGATCGCTTGATTTAAAGGCCATGGTGCAGGTTTTTTTTTTTTCGAATTTGCGCAATTAGGTTGTTGGTAATAAATATTTTAACTGTTATCCATTGTATTTAATGTTGTTGGGTATCACAAAACGGAATTTAATACGAAAAAGTAGGTAATATTTGAGCGTTTTGCGATAGCTTCTAA
>JAOPUD010000162.1:14783664-14799557 GCA_027122715.1 Trisopterus minutus
CACACACACACACACACACACACACACACACACACACACACACACACACACACACACACACACACACACACACTTTCTTCCAGACTATTTGTCTCAGGTTGTGAGTTTGATTTATTTAATTAGCTACAGTTAATGCAAAAACACTTTATATTGTTTAAACACTGTTGTTTAAATGTTTACTTTTGTTATGAACAAAATACTTGAAAGTACAGGTTGATTACTTGGCCAGTTGTCTCAGGTTGTGAGAGTTTGATTTAATTTGCGATAGAATTAAACACACTTTATATTGTATAATTGTTAACTTTTGTTACAAAGATAATGCTTTAAATGCAGGATAAACCTCTTGCAAACATTGCAGTACCATCAGAAATCGTGGGGGCAGTGTACACCAAAAAGTGCCGTGAATAGCATACAAAGAAAAAAACTGATTGGAATTCTCTGTCCACACTCCCGGATGTATTTAGTGGTCTCACTGACTACCGCTGTCAACAACTACTACTTTTTGCATCCTTCTCAATAGATAGCAGTTATCTCCCCCATCGTCGCCATATTTGTTGTCATAAACTTTTTTTTTTTACTTAAGTGACGTAACTTGAATCTGAACAATGCTCTCTAGAGGATGTTTTCCTCAACGTCCATTCCAACATAAAGGACGCATTAAAAAGTGTGAGGGAAGTGACGGTTAGAACGTTGATAAAGTACGTCTCTTTTTACACACGCAATGGGAGCATAACCGAGCCTTAAAGGAGTACATTGAGCATAACGAGTCCAGAAGGGGACAAGACCCACAAGTTTAGTTTAGTGTTCAGCGAGACAAACGGCGACACAGACCTTCACTGGGAAATAGTAGGACCTGAAGCTGAGATGGTCCCGGCCACACAGGGGAGGGAACTCTGAGCGCATGTGCATCTCCAGATGCTGGAAGAAATCATGGTCCTGGGAAAAGACATAGGGGAGACGGGTTAAACCATCATACATGCAGCCAAGGATACAGCGGCTGCTTCACTGTCCATCCCGGCATAGAGTTAACCAATGACAATAGTAGTACAGATATACAGTCATACAGCAAAGTGTCCAACATTTTCCACGTTATTCTTATTAAGTGTGTCCGTCTGTGTCAACAGAAAAGATAAGTCAGCCATACCTCGTGTGAGGTGAAAGGGACCAGTATGCCGATGCCCCCAGACAGTGTGGTGTAGACGAGGGACTCTGACCCCCCTGGGATCAGGGTGGTCTTCTGCAGGGACAGCACAGTCTCTCCAATGTGGTAGTTCATAATCACTTCAGCCTGGGGGACAAAAAGGAGGAATGCATTTAACTGAAAGCTTGTTGGTCGGTTATCATATTTCATTACATTCTTCTTATGCCTTGACACCCCTTGGGGGGTATAGGTCGTCGACAAAGGATCTCCAGAGAACTCGGTCGCTGTCTTTCTTTTCAATCGGTGACCAGGTGCATCCCATCTTTTTGACGTCTGTCTGGAAATCCCTCTTGCCGGCTCTCTTTACCTGGGGGTTCCACCTCAGAGCCTGCCTGGTGGTATTCAACGTTGGTTTAGGAAGGGTATGCCCAATCCATCTCCAACTTTTTCGTCAGATTTCGTCTCTAGCAGGTGCTTTGTCCTTGTCCACAGGTTTTCATTGGTGATCTCGTCTGGCCAATGGATTTTCAGAATTCTTCTCATGCATCCATTTATGAAAGTTTGTACTTTGCTGGTGGTGGAATTTGTTGTTCTTCATGTCTCAGCTCCATAGAACAGGACCGATTTTACATTTGAGTTGAAGATTCTTATTTTTGCTGTTGTACCTCCTTTCATGTTTCTACGAGTAGAATAGTCTTCTCTTGTATCTGATGGTGTTTGTTTGAAAGTAGTGCCAAGTCATCTGCGAAAGCAGGTCTTCTAGTTGTGTCCATAATGTCCACTGGATTCCATTTTTCCTTCCTTCAGTTGCAGTTTTCATTACCCAGTCGATGAAAACCGGGAAACCGGAATGGGGATAACAGGCAGCCCTGTCTAACCCCCGTCTTGATTGCAAACTGGTTAGTGAGTTGTCCCCCTCATGTCCCTGAACTCTAGTCATTCCCTCGTAGCTGCCTTTAATCATATTCACTAGTTTAGAGGGCATGATTTCTCAATAGTTTCCACAGTCTCTGTGCACGCTACCGAAGATTCTTCATAGTCAACAAAGATACAAAGATAAACAACAAAGATACACAACGGGGAGTCACACCCACTCTTGATGTTTGATCAGTGATTAAACAAAAGGGTAGTGATCTGGTCGACGGTTCAACAGTTTTTCCTTAAACCTGCTTGTTGGTCTCTTAGTTGTTGGTCCACTACGGCTTTCATTTTATCCTGTATTATTCTATTTAGCACCTTACCTCTATAGTTCGCACACTTTCCAAGGTCACCTTTCTTGGGGATCTTGTGAATAAAGCTCTGTTTCCAGTCTGGTGGCAGTTTTTCTTCATCACATACCTTTTCTGAAGAGTGGATATAGCATTTCTACGGAAGCGCCTAAGTCAGCCTCTGTTTGAATATGATCTGGCCCTGCTCTTCAGTTTCTGTACTGCTTTCTGAATCTCATCTCTGCTAGGTGTGTCAGCTGATGGGGAGATTGTTTCCTGCCTGTTGGATGTCCTGAGGGTTTGCTGGTGGGGGCCTGTTAAGCAGCTCTTCAAAGTATTCCGCCCATCGATTTAGTTGGCCCTTCTTTGTCATTGTGGTGTTTTCTTTAACTGGTCTTTCTGGCTTGGTGTATTTGCCTGACATGAAATGTCAGGCAAATACACCAAAATCCAGATCTCAGCATCCCTCAATGAGTTTAGCTCAGCTATGGCTACGGCTGTCAGGGGTCCCAAGAAATTGGTTATGAATTTGAATTGCGTAATCGGAAAAGCAAACAGCAAAGACAAAACAAAAAACATGTTTGAATCACACAATACACTAGGGGGCTAAGTTTTTGTTAAAGAAAAGCCTCAAGAGCGTTAACGTGCAGCACTGAGTATACTTATGCACAGTACCCCAAGAGACAGCTGGCCCCCAGGACCCCAGCCACCACAGACCCAGGAGCAACTAAACATGCCCAGGGATGGCTGACGGTCGGGGGAAAGCTGCCACAGGCCATCACAGAGGAATTGTATACTCCTCTAGGCAGTCCAAGGAGTTTGGGTTCCAGAGGAGAACAGACACCCTCAACATAATGAGCAAAAACCACAAAACTAGTAACTGTGGTTGGGATTGGTCTGAAAAAAGAAACCATGGCTGCATATAGCGAGAAGGGATGTTGCTAAAGAAATGTGTGGGAATACGAAACTTGCACAAGATGCATCCCCTGCTATGCACACATGCATGGCTCACAAAAAAGACAATAGGTGACCTTTAAGCAGTTTAAAGGTCATAGGCTTAACATTATACGTTTCTGGGAATAAAATAAAAATTCAAACACATTTCATGTCCTTCAGCTTTGCCAGGGTCGGTAAGATGGTTCATCCCAAGACAAGACGCATCTGACCATATCGCAAAAAGCTCTCTCTCACAACCCCCCCCCCCCCTTTGGTCGAGAGGTCCATTGAGATGGATGCATTCGTCTATGAATTGTGGATTTCAAAAAGGAGAGGAAATAAATGACATGCTTATGGGAATAGAGGCTGAGGTTGCCGTTCCACTGTGGTGGGGCGGGTGTGGTACCTTCTGTGAGGCGCCGTTGAGGAGACCTCTGTCCCACAGCGCTTTGTTTCCTGTGGGGTCCTCGTCGACGTCGTCACTGGTGTTTGGGGGGAGACGCACCTTGGGAGAAAAGAGGAACAAACAATGACATAAAGCTCTGCTGTTGCCCCATCTCCCTCAGCAGCTCGGAACATTACAGAAATCTTTTTTTAGCACGCAGAGGAGACCTCTGCCGTATATTTACTTTATTACGCAAGAGAGGAATATTAACCAGGAATATGTCAAGCAGGTCAAACACGATTAGAACTCCAGTGACGTTAAATAAGGAAATGGTTAATTTATGTGAAATATGAGTTGAGATAATCCATTTGCTCACTTAGTTGGTGAAAAGAAGAAATGGACACATGCAACTGCAATGTATAAGGGCTGCTTAAACACAGGCCTTTGTTGTTTTTAATGTTATCCAAAAATATATCTAATTGAATGCTAGAAAGTATTTGCTTGCACAGCTAATTAAATTCCTCTGAACGAATTACACCGAGGTATTTTCTGCTCCAGTTTCGGCTCCCCTCATCCTCTAAAGCAATTAAACCTCAGGCCAAGGCTGAAGACACAGGCCCACTATCCCTCCTTCCACCATCACCGCCTCCCTATCAACAAATACATATTCAATACTAGATGTCTAGACACGTATGTATTTTTCTGAAGAAAATGTAATGTTGCGTGAGCCAACTTGTCACATGTGCAATATTCCATGAGCATGCCAATATGCTAATGCTAGCAAGGCTGATGAGCGAGCACGCCAAGTTTCAATTCCCTGGGCCGCTTTGAACCCCACTTGTGATTGATTGAATAATTGGGCTGATCGTCTTCGTTTGGTTGCGAGTTATTGACAATTCAGCCTGTCTTTTCTTTTTGTCAACATCGTACAACGTTTCCCATTGCCTAAGGGGGAGGTCCTTGATAGGCCCGCCAAGTTATAGAGCTCTGGGATTCTGCAGTGGACTTGCATAAATCTCCCATAACGGACATTTCTCACAGAATCAGAATACCATAAGGTTGGTCATTTGGGTTTACGATTTTTTTCTTCATTTGCAGATCCCAAGATTTGTTCAAGGTTTTCCAAAACTTTTAAAGTACAGCAAACTCATCTAAACTGACTCATGGGTCCTTGAGCCAATAAGGTGCAGCATGCCAAATAAGGCACAGATACAAAGTTCCAGAATATTTTCTGAGACCCATGATAAAAGTTTGGCTTGCTTTGCAAATAAAATATGTATAATTATAACTTTATTCGTTTTTTTTGTCAAAGAACAGTCAAACAAAAAGCGTTACCAACGAGAGTACCGGTAAAGTACCTAACCGATAAACAGTATCAATAACAACTGTTCCACCGATCAAACCCTCCCTATAACCACCCGTACTCACAATGCTAATGTTTCCAAACTTGTCTGCCGAGGCCATGGTGTCGTAGTCCAGCAGGCAGGCGGTGGTCACCCAGCGGGGGTGCGTGTCGTCGGCAAACACGATCAGCTGGTTCTCGTTGCGGCGGTAGCGCACCCAGAACAAGCTCTCCTGCACGTCCGTCACCACTACTCGCTGCCCGATGGTGTGGATGCTGGTCACCAGGTTGGGAATGTGCTGGAGGTGTGAGAGTGGGGGAGGGGGAAATTAAGTTAGCCGAGTAATGGTAGCCAAATGCCAGTTGGCATGTTTTGGAATAGTCCATCACAAAATCTTCATATCATCTTTATCATATCACTTTGACCAGGTTATAAATTAAAACGAGTAAACGTGACTAACGGCCATTGACTGAATGACAAGAACAGATGGACCACACACACGGAGCACAGTGCATGTTCAGTCTCTGCAAGACTCCGTCCATATAAGGGCCTTGAAAAGGTGTGGCGGGTTCCCAACCACTACAGTTGTTGACTTTACCTTGTTCTCACACTTCCTTAGTAGTTTCTTCTTGCCAAGATCGTAAATCCTCAGCAGTTTACCAACGCCTACCAGGACTCTCCCCTGGAATGGAGCAATGGCCAATGGCACGTCTTCCACCGGAGTCTGCCAATCAAAAAGCATGACAATCAATACTTTGCTGCAGACAAGAATATTCCTCGATATTATAAATGTTGGCAGTAATTGAATAATGTTCCGAAACATTTGCAACATTTCCATTATCGCAATGATAACATTTAAGTGATCATTTATTTTTATATTTGTGTGTAGGCCATTAAAATCGTCCCTTTGATTTTAGAGTATTTTAGAAGGGTTAGCAACAGGTTCTGTTTAAAAATAACGGTACCTAGATTGTTCCTAGCGAGAACAGTGTTATGGCTATGAAACTCTTTTCCAGAGGCTTGGAGTATTGCGGTTAAGTTGCTTCTGGGATTTTAGTTTTTTACTAACCCTAACCTCACCACCAGTGGTGGGGCTACTAGGGTCAGAGGAAACCCTGACCTTTGGCGTCATCACCATTGATCAACTGTGGATCGGCAATGCCGTTGAAGTGTTAACGCAAAGACCCATAATAACCTGGTTATGACAGAAGTGATATGGTTAATAGGGGTGTAACAAGAAGCAGAAATGTTTGTTCCATGCACGTTTCATTTCGGTGCGAAACAATTTTTTAAATTTAATTTAATAATGTTTTTTATTGATTATCACTCATGGGAAAATGTCTTGTCCTGATGTTTTGTGTTTAGGACCACAATGGAAATAAGACCTGTACTTCATTATGTTTTTATCCTCAACTGTATTTGCTGTCTTTTCATGAGTATGGCATTTGTTTGATACAATTTAATAAATCAAATCAACTAAGAAATATCAACTATCAAAGAAAACAGGTTTCTAGAATAAAATTTTAACCCTGCTGTACCGAAAAACATACCGACCCGTGACTTAAAAACTTAAAAACTGAGCTACGTACCGAATCGACCGATATACAAAATTACTTTTGTATATCGTCACACCTCTAATGTTTAACATGTGCATATTTGCATGCATGAAGGTCCTATTGTATAATGCAATGTGATTGGTTATTTTTGGGCTTCTTCATTAATATAAAGACTTGCACATGGCTTTGTTAGACATTGAAGATGGAGAACATCCATGGAAATGCCCATATGGCAGTATTGCAATTTCCACATATTTTTTCCTGCCAAGCAGTGGCAATACAGCCTGAGTCAACCATAAGCACGTCTCAGGCTGTTGCTTAACAACGAGGTTATGGTGACACATTTCTGGCCAGCAAAGATAGTCTTCATCGCAAACAGGATCAACACAGGCAGCTTGCTAGATAGTAGGAATAAAACAGCGTCACTGCTATAATTGAGGGATGTGGGAAAACAGAAATGTGCTGCCCTGGACCTTTTAAAGGGTGCCACTTAGGGCTGTATAAATACACTTGACAGGTATGTCATCGGGGGAATGCGCCGTGACCGAGACCTTGTGCTCAAAAGAGCTGTGCTGATTATGGCTCACTTCCTATCTTAATCAACTTGAGTTAAGGAAACATGTGAGCTGCAAAAGCCCCATGGCCAACAAGTTGCATGAGACCAATTTGGAGGAGGGGGGAGGAATGGCATCATCCAGGGGAGAGAACCATGCCTTTATTCAAATGGATCTCAGTCTCCATCTCAACTTTATACCGCGATAGATAGGCACAGATTGTGTTACTCGACTGATTGAATCCACCAAAATAAATAGGTACACAGTTATGGCTGCCACTCTAAATACGGTTCCATCTGAAAAACACTTAAATGAGGGTCATTGAGGCCGTTGCTACGGCAGTTGGGGTTTCCTTAATGCATCGTCTGGCACTGTCTGGCACTGTTACCTGTGCAATAGAAGGACTCAAAGTTTGCATTAATGGAGGAATAATTTTCGATGAGACTGTCACATACTAAACATAGGTAAAAGAAACGTTTTATATTAAATAACATTGAATAATTTGAACGTCGATGGTGAAAACGCAGGGGTCGGTTCCCACCTTGTGCATGAATTCCAGCTTGTCTCCTGCACTGGAGAGCCGGTAGGTGTAGATGAAGCCTCCGGCCACCGACCTGGGGTTGAGGATCATATCTCTAGCCACGCCCACAAGAACAAACCAATCATCTCCGGTGCTGGCGAAACGGCACACTGTCACACTGTGTGGGGGAAGACAGAGGGAAACGGGAGAGAACAGCAACGAGAACATCAGCATGAGACGGAGCAAGGGTTTCCTGAAGCTAAACACAAGCAAGGAATGTCGAGCACTTCAAAAAGATATTGAAACACGCCCCCTTGGGAATTAACAGTAGGACGCTGTACAAGTGATTCAACAATAAGTAAATATTGTATATTCTGCAGTATAGCCAGTGGCAAATTCATGACATAATTCAGAAAATGGAAATAATGTGAAAATGAGTTTAGTGATACCATGCCTTAAAAGGCCAATCGTAGTCTTGCCAAAACAATATCCAGTTAGCAAGAAATACAAGGTGCTACATAACAACAACACAATGCATAACACACATTCTAGGACTATGAACTCCGCTAAGGGGTCGGTGAATGGTTCGGATTGCCTAAGCAATCAATGGACCAACCGTGATTCTATAATCAGGGCTGACATATACACTGCATGTGCTAGGGGTGTGGGCAGGGGGATCTGACTACGCTGCCCTCACCTGAAGGCGGCCTCGTTCTGCTCCAGCTGCACCAGGTCCAGGGTGGTGCCCTGTATCGGGTTGATCAAGCGGACCAACGACGCCCACTGTCCGGCTCCTGCTTTGGGAGCCCCAAAGATGGCTTCAGGCAGGTTCTCGTTGAGGAACGCTGCTGCCATCTCAGCGGCAAGCTCCCGTTCGTCTTCCCCGGCTGCTTCCACCATCTCCTGCGATGATCAGAAGCGTTGTTTTTCAACCATTGGGCAATGGACCATTGTTAGGGAATAGAAATGCCAAAAGAACCCTGCACTGCTTCTTTCTTAATGTTGTGCAAACAGTTTCATTTTAATAGGTCCAGTGTGTAAAATTGTTGAGTAGCATCTCGGAGTTTTCAGATCCCAACCAACTGGATCATGGTTAGGTTTATCGGAAAAAGTATAAAGTACTAAGTATAACTCACTATAACACTTTTCATAAACAATATTGCGCATAATACACTAACAATGTACTTAAAAGTATCACAAATGGGTCGTAAACAAGGGAATAACGTGCATCCCTCAAACTTTTTTTCATTGAATTATGGGAATTATGGGCTCTTGTAGGAACTATGGCTGTTGGAATTCAATTCAATTAAATTCTGAAGACTAATATAAATTGATAGTGAAAAAATACACAAAAGTTGATTCATTTCAATAATTCAATTGAAAAGTTAAACTTTGGATAAATGGACACCAATTCCTGCTGGAAAATGAAATCAGCATTTCCATAAAGCTGAAGGAAGCATGAAGTCGAAAATGTCCTGGTAGAGGGCTGCATTGACTTTGGACTTCAAGATTTGATTCTGTGCCCCTATTCTTCCAACTCTAGGACCTTGATTTTCAAATGAAACATACTTTAATCTAAAAAAGAGGACTCTGGACCACTGGGGGATACACCAGTTATTTTTCTCCTTATTCCAGGTAAGACACTTTTGGCGTCGTCTCTGATTCAAGAGTGGCTTGACAGGAGGAATGCGACGGTTGTATCCTGTGTCCTGGATACGTCGGTGCGTGGTGGCTCTTGATGCACTGACCCTGCCTTTTCAATGGCCTTTCCTTGACAATATTCTGAAGGCTGCGGTTATCCCTGGTGCTTCTGCACCTTTTCCTATGAATATGCTTGGATACAGCACTCTGAACAGCCATCTTCTTTAGCAAGGACCTGAGGCTTACCCCCCTGTGGAGGGTGAAAATGACTGTCTTCTGCACAACTATCAAGTCAGCTGTCATCCCCATGATTGTGCTACTGAACCAGACTGAGGAACTATTTAAAGGCTGAGGAAACAACTGCAGGTGTTTTGAGGTAATTAGTTGATTAGAATGATATTCAAATTTTCTGAGATACAGAATTTTGGTTGTTTTCATGAGCTGTAAGCCATAATCAAAATTAAAACAAATAAAGGCTAATAATATTTCCCATTGGGTGCAATGAATCCAATTTAATATGATTCCTTTTTTAATTGAATTATTGAAATGAATTAACTTTTTACACAATATTACAATTTATTGGGATGCACCTGTATTATTCAAACACAGAATTTACAATTAATTTAATTTTTATTTTTTTGTTGCCAATGGCGACAATGGCACATCACCACCAAAATAAATAATCTTTTTCTAGTCTTTTTCGCTAGATGTCATTCAACTCTACACACAGGACCTTTCACTAAAGGGTTTTCCACACTCCCCTCCATGCATCATGTGTACGCACCTCCGCCATCTGCTGCTTTCTCTGAGCTTTTGTGGCCTCCGTGTAGGCGTTATGGTCGGTCTCGATCACAATGAGGTTGTTGGTCTCGGGGTGGATCACAAACTTCCTGGGCGTGCACTGCAGAGGGAAGGCCACCTGGTTGAAAACCGCACCCAGCTTCTCCAATGCCAAGATCCTTCAGGGAGAGAACCACAAGACGGATGAAGAACCAGCTACACTTTCTACCTCCATTTATAAGACCAAGCATTCCTTGAGAGTCAAGCACAGAATTACACCAGCAAATCTCAATCAGACAATGACATGGGTTGACTTGCAACTGTAATAATTTGGATGTATAACAAAAATAATTTCACAAACTAACGAGTCCTGTTTGTTTCACAATTAGTAGTTAAAATAAAAAGCATGTGCCCTGGAATCCATAATAAAAGAAAAGATGATGAATGGTGGGGCTATACCTGAGTGTGTTGGTAGAGATAGCTACAATGCCTTCTGGGCACTGCTCAGAGGCAAAGCCGGATGCGTACTCCAAAGTTTCATAAGATAGAGGGGTCAGGTGAAAACGTGACTGGTAACAGTAGCTCAGCCAGGAGCGACTAGACATGGCCAGCACCTGACAGAGACAGAGAGACAGAGACAGAGACAGAGACAGAGACAGAGAGAGAGAGAGAGAGCCAAGAGACAACTTTAATGGTAGCGAAGCAATCATCAACATTTTGTTTGGTGTCAGACAGTTTTTAGTGTTTGTGGCAGAAGGATGTCAACGTGGCCGTTCTCAGGAGCCATGGGAAGGGACAGGATGGAGGGAGAGTCCCACACTGCCAGACAGGGGCAATGTGGTGGGATACCACCAGAAGAATGACTCGCATGTGGGAAATAACAGTAATAGCAGGACGGGCAAGCACCAAGGGACTATTTGTGCTTCTGAGAATAAAACATGAAATGAGGAGGAATCCATAGAGCAGATCGACCGGCCAGAAGCTTGGTGGGGAACAACAGCACTCGCCACAGGTTAGATCATATCCCTTGGTTACAGGGGGGGAAAGGAAACCGAGAGAGACGGAGAGCAAGAATCAAATAAATAGACGTACAGCTTCCTGTCCCTGCATCCGGACTCTGAAGAGCTTGACCGGTCGGGAGCCCAAGTAGCGTGTTCTGGTGTCAGAGAGGTCACCGGTCACTGGGTCCAGAACGGTTCTGAGAAGCACTCCATTCTACCAGAGGAGGGGAAAAAAACAACCCACATTAAAACACGTATAATGCATACAATTATGATTTGAGCCGACATGAGACGATGCAACATCACGCAAGCAAAGTCTTGCTGATCTACCTGAAGTCCAATGTTAAGGTAAAGGAAGCCGATGGTTCCCTTCTCTCCCAGCTCGTCTTGTTTTTCCACGCCCCCCATCTCCACGATACAGAGAGACTCTGGTTGGGCAGGCAGGGCCTGCATACTCAGCGGCTGCAGACAGTCCTGGAATAAGAATGGATGACATGGTGTTAGTTATTACCATGGCAACATACAAACGTTCGAACACAGACGAGCCAGTGTAGGATGTCTGACATAACATTTACAAAAGTTTACCAATCTAGAAATGCGTGCATGTGTGTGCACACGAATGAAAACAAAAAAGGAGGTTCAATGGTTCAAGTTGTTTCAAGAAGAATGTAGCTTTTCAAACAAAGATCTCAATCAGACAGACGTAGAGTCCAAACAGCTAAAGAAGGTCACAAGTCCAATCATTACCAGCCAACTAGTGGACTAGTTTGATATTGGCCATTTACTCCAGTAAGCCAAATAAACGTTTGGCTTACTGGAGAATATGCAAATAAAATTAAAAACATGGAAATAATATCCACCAAATAATTACATCATCCAATTGCATTAATGCATGACAATGGGACTCTGAAGGCCAAACACATACATGGTCTGATCCAAACTCAGTTGGAACCCTCACCATTTCCACTTTGATAGACAATTTATGACTTATGAGCCTGTGCATGCGTGGGTGCCTCCGACTCCTTTAAGACTGGTTTATTAAAACCAGCAGACATGAAGCAAGCTTCACCGTGGCATCATCCCTTTTGATTGTGGGTAGGGGAGGCCCCCGGAATGCTTGAACCAAGAGCAGTAATGTTTAACTGCTGGCTGTCGTATTCAGTGTGTTGTAAAAAAAAAAAAAGAGTGCCCCGTAACTCAGTGAGACAAGCGGCCTAGTTGATTTATCGTGTATTCTTGGTCAGGGATAAGAGGATGGGTGATGTGGGGAAGCCCGGCACTGCGGGCCACTTACCAGCGGGTCCAGGGATATGATGCGGACCGTGTTGTCCACCAGGCCCACGGCCAGGAAGCGGGTGCGCTGCTCGCCGGGCGGAACGTTGGCCAGGCTCATGCATACTACGTCGGCAGACATCTCCTTGCGCTCTGTGTATTCATTGAGCTGGCCCGACTACAAAGCCAAGATAGACGGAGAGAAGAAGATTGGTGACAGACAGCACAGACACATTTGAGTTCGTCAGCCATATAGAATTGTCAACACCGTGAAACAAAAGCTACACCCGCCATGAAACTAGATATATTACCAAGTCTATGACATTAACCTAAAAACAATGACTTGACTAGAGCAGCATGGTTTGAAAAGACACTAATACACTAAAGGGTACACAATCAGGCCCACATGTCAGAATAAAGCTGTGATCAGAGCAAATGGTGATTCTCTCCAAGTGGAAGTCAGAGAAGAGACATGAGAAACTCATCACTTCAACAGCACTCTTAATATTCCGTCATGAGGGCTGCTATACATTTTTTTTTCTTCTGTTCAAATAATAATTAAGAAAAGGTCATCTGAAGTAACCAGAGTCCGACATGATGACTTTAATTTGCTGACGATGCCCAAAACCATAAAGTATAGATTTGAATCAAAGTGGGCCTGACGTGCAGCGGTGGGTCGACACACACACACACACACACACACACTGCCTGTTTACAAAATGTCCAATCTATAAAACAAATAAAAATAATAATCTGTAACTTACCGGGTCCATCTCAAAGTAGACCAGCTCCCCACCAGTGAGGGCGATCACCACCTGCCGCTGGTTTACGGCACAGCGGACGATAGTCTTCTTCCCGGGGGTCTTCCACTCGTTCACACGCTTGTCGGCCCTGATGTGGCGGATGCCGTCGGGGTACACCTGGGAAGGAGGGATAATCGTCAGGACAAACCGCTTCCCTTCCCTCTGAACACGACGGCAAATCATCACAGTGATGGTTAGATACGGTCAAATTTAATGGACATCCAGTGGCCTTCTCTAAACCTTGGGAGTAGGGTAAATGCTTTTATTTAGTTAACCATCTATTCCGTTGATTGCAATCTGCAATCCCACACTAGAAGCCTTTAAGGACATTACCGTACACAAAATAACACGAATGCAATGTCACAGGTTATAAACCCAATTGTAATACAGGACTGCTTTAATGAAGACTAATTTCTCTCACTTCAATGACGTCAGTCGGGGTAAACCTGCACTCAAGTGTTGAACCAGGGCATAAATTTTGTTTTTCAAAATAGGGGGAATTCCCCCCTTAAGAGCTCCACATAGGGGGGATTTTTTGAGTTTGGGGGGATACTACCTGTGAGCTTAATTAGTCTTACATTTGACCCCCAACACTAATTTAAGGGATTCTCTTCATTAAATTCCTTAAACAAATGTACTGTACTCTGACTTCTGCTTTATCTTTGCTCAGTTGAAAAAATAAAAAAATTAATCTATTTTAAAAAATAAATTTATTTTATAATAAAAATAAAATAAATCAAACCCTGTTTTAAATTAATTAGTTCACTTTTAATCCCTTTACACATACACATGCACAAGGACAGCACCACCGAAATTGGAAGATGGTTCGTCAAGTGAAGTCAATAGACCAGAATTCACACCGTCCCGTTCTTATACATTTATCAGACAACAAAGTGAAATTTGTGCGGGATTGTCCTGCATTATGCTTGCCTGAGTTGTGGGATTTGAAAAAAATATGAGCAATACCCGGAATCTCTCCCTGGTTGAACATTGTCAAGTGGGAGCCTTGGCTGTTCCCTTCCAGCCAGTGTGCTTTGATGCAAAGGGAACCTCCAGGTGTGTTCTGCTCACCTGCACCAGGGCATCCTCGCCCAGCAGCGAGCAGGACAGTGTGGGCGTGGTTCCCAGGAACCCAGAGTCTGTCACCTCCTCGACCGTCTCTCCGATGGACAGAACCAGTGTGGCGTTGACGAAGGACACAATGATGTAGGCGTCAAACTCATCTGTTGGAGGGGGCGTGTGGGAGAGGATGGAGAGGAAGAGACCAAAAGGCCCAGTTTGGATTAAAGGGGAGAGTTCAAGGCTCCTGCCATCTGGATTGATGATTAGTACCCGAGATATTTATAGGTTGATAAATGTTGTTTAACACTATGGATGCTGAGGGTACTGTGTTGAGGATGATCAATAGGCTGTTACTTCCGCCATGTCCTGCAACATATACATTGGCCACGTTGACTTTAACAAAGCTCGGGACTGGGAATGGTTAAAATGGTCTAGTCACTCGTTTACATTAGCATAACTCCACACCCTTCAGATTTGATATGTCTACTAAAAGACCCCAGGACAGACACAGGTTAAAGTAAAGTTACTTTTACATTCACGATTAAACAACACCTCCCCCTAGTGGGCCTAAATATTAGCATATAACATGACATAACGGTAGAGTCGCCTGCAACAAATGCAGATTGGGAAATCGCTGATGAAATAATGTTAATTAGACGTTACCTTCTACGTGTCTGCGCACTGTCCACACAGCGTTGGGGTTACCGGGCAACTCGGACACGGCCATTTCTGACACCTGAAAATGAAGACAAAGGAAAGGGAACCAAAGGACATAATATTTACAAGCAGAAATGTACTGATGTGTCGTGGTACGGGGATACGCTGCAGGTGTCAGGTAGAAAAATAAAATCCTCACATTATATTCAGAGAAGAGACATGAAAACTCATCATTTCATGCAGCCATAAGTGCTGGTTAGGATGTGTTTATAGAGGGGATGTGTGTGTACCTCAAGTCCATGCCTGAGGACCCTCAGAGTAGACTTGGGACCTCTTCCACAGGCGACATACAGTTGAGGGGTGTCCTCGTTTGCCAAATCAGCAATCTGAGACAAAAAAAGGGGGAAAGAATATGAGTCACTACTTTATTACCGAGAACAATAGGTAATAAGAAGACGGGTTCAACAGAATTTGAGACGCCATTATTCCCAGAGGACTTGTCTACACCATGAAACAAAAGCTGCAAACACCATGAAACAAAATAAATAACCCATTACCATGTCTATGACATTACTCTAATAACAAAGACTTAACTAGACCAGCAAGGTTTGAAAAGACCCTCAGAGAAAAGGGTACACAATCAGGCCCACATGTCAGAATAAAGCTGCGATCAGAGCAAATAGTTATTCTCTCCAAGTGGAAGTCAGAGAAGAGACATGAGAAACTCATCACTTCAACAGCACTCTTAATATCCCGTCATGAGGGCTGCTATTCTAATATTTCTGTTCATCACATAATAAATTAGACACGGTCATCTGAAGTAACCAGAGTCAGACACGATGACAAATTTGCTGACGATGCCCAAACCCATAAAATATACGTTTGTAGTATGAATATAGTGGGCCGTTTACAAAATAAACATAGCTGCAGCTGTGGTACAAGATAGTCAATTGGCAGTAGCAGGTACACACACACACACACACACACACACACACACACACACACACACACACACACACACACACACACACACA
>JAOPUD010000162.1:14845795-14866173 GCA_027122715.1 Trisopterus minutus
AGAGAGAGAGAGAGAGAGAGAGAGAGAGAGAGAGAGAGAGAGAGAGAGAGAGAGAGAGAGATTCATGTTACACCTGAGAAGATCCCATCCCCCACCCCTCCACAGAGGGAAGGACTGTGTGTGTGTGAGTGAATAGGTGAGGGATAAGGAGTAGATAAAGAGAAAGCGTGTCAGCATGAAAGAGTCAGAGTCAGACAGGAGATAAAGGAGGGCTGCTGTAGAACTCTCTCTCGACTTGCTTTCTGCCTGGGCTGGGGGTCCTCACTCTCAGCCCGTATCCCCATGGGGAGGAGGAAATAAATTGGTTGACTAACGGAGACAGACAGGGGTTGTCCGGTGCATTGTCTCAACCCACTGGTTATTTGTATTGACAGATGTACACCTGAGCAGTAGCGGTCTGAAGAGGCCAGAGAACCAAGGAGTATCCATTACAATTACAATATCGCCAAACGTTCCCTTAAGTCCTCACCCTCGATTGCACAAAGCACTCACCAAAATGTGAACACAAGAAACAAACGAAAAAAAAACACCCCCTGCAAATCAGAACGAGGAAAGCTTTTAGACTCACGTTCCACCGCAGAACTCTATGGAGGTCAGGGAGCCAGCGGCGCTGTTTGGGTCGGCCAGCAGGTCCTGCACGGGGATCCCGATGGAGACCACTCGCACCGGGTCAGGGTAGGTCTCGTCAAATACAGCACGCAGACCCTGGATGGCTTTGGCTTCTGCCAATGTGGCGTTCATCGCATACACAGGCTGGAGGGAGGACGCACACGCACACACGCACATGCACACGCACACACACACACACACACTTAATTTTCTGTCAACAATGTGGATGTGGAGGAAAAAAAATATCACAATTCTACAGCATGCCCCTTTCAGAAAATGTATTTAAATAATACACTCATTGCTTGGTAACTTTTAAAAACAGCCCAATACTCAACACTACATAATTCATATATTCTGCCTTATGCAGCTGTAGGGCCGCTCTCCAAACTACTACTCGTAGACCCCGGAGCAGGCAAGGCTACATCACTCATTCATGGTATTATTCTAAATGATTGCCGCGTCTCAGCACCCTGGGGCCGGGCGGACGCGGTGGGCTACCTTGGCATCGCGGATCATAGCGCAGGCCATCTCCTCCGTGCGGCGGACCTCCCCGGTGCTCAGGGCGCCCTTGGCGGTGAAGTCGAAGCGCAGGCGGTCGGGGGCCACCAGGGACCCCCGCTGGTCGGCCTCGCCCAGCACCCCCCGCAGGGCGAAGTTCAGGATGTGTGTGGCGGTGTGGTTGCTCATGATGGGCCGGCGGCGCGCCTGATCGGTAAAACAAAAAAACAAAAGGACATGGATGTCGGGTGAAGATCCACAAACAGAACTGGGAAGAGTTCTCCATATTCAAACTCAAGATGGTGCAATTGTGTGCACCTGCGCGTCCCCTTACCTCGTCTATGTGCATGGTGATGGTGTCTCCCACCTTCAGGGTTCCGTACACGGTCCCCACGTGCAGGACGTAGCCTCCCCGGACCTGCGTGTTCTTCACCGTGAACTCCATCCTCTGGAGACACAGGTGCAGACCAGCGCTGTTAGATGTTTTGCCATGACATTGCAGATGGACCTTCACTTGTGAAAGGGTTTGTTGGTTTACATTACATTACCCTTACATTAAAGCATTTCCAACAAACGGGTTTAACAGCTCCCATCTGGAGGAATTAAGACTTTTCATTTTCTTGGTGGTTTCACTCACAGAAAATATGAAATATTTAAGCGGCCATAGATCTCTGGGATCGGGCCAACGCTTTACCCAAATCAAGAGTTTGGTGAGTGCCAGGGGGGAATGTTCTAAGAGGCAGCATGTGTTGTTGAAGCTTTAAGAGAGGAAGGAAACACGCCTACATCTTCACCGTCGTCCCCCCGGAGCATGTAGCCCTCGTCGTAGCTCTGCCCGCCCTGCTCGGCGTAGAAGGTGGTGCGGTCCAGCACCACGCCACACTGCTGGCCTGTGGTCACCTCCTGGCAGAAGGCCCGGTCCCGCCGCAGGGCCAGCACCGTGGCACTGAGCTGCTCGAACACTGGCCGGACACAGGGGGTCGGGGTCAAGCGGGTTGGACTGAACCCCGGTTTGTCTTAGAGTACCGGCACATAGACACTTGGTCATGACTATTCTACGCGGAATGCTGTGAGAATGGCTTTCGGCAGTCGATTATTTGCAATGAATAAGCCTGTGTATAGAGTGATTAGGTAGTAGTTAATATGAATAATAGGCTAAATTTTAGCATTCTTTTTATTTTTTGATAATTTGAATATTACAAATAATAAGGAATGGAATTTGACTGGGATTATAGAGGAAGACTGACTGTAATGAGTGTATTATTTAATTTGTATTTTGGGTATAGCATACAAAATATTGTGAGAGAGTCTAACACGTACACAAGTATTGTGCGTATAACATAGTTGTGAGGAATGATTAATTGAAAGTGAGTTTCAGTCATGCATCTTACCGTACTTTCCTTGGTCGTCTGAGGAATACTTGTACTTGGGGCCATCGTCCGTGGCAGGTACATCTTTGTTCCTCAGCTCCTCAATGGCGTAGATGTCCAACATGAGGTGGTCTGCATCGCCTGCACCCTTGCCCTGGGACTTCACCTGGCAGAGGAACACAGCCATACACACACCGTTTAACATGGATGTGCATGCATCTACCATTTGATTGCCCTCATCTCATCACCTCTGCGGGCTTCTCAAAAAGGTCTTTAGACAGCTTGTTCATCAGTATTTGATTGGGTCAGTATATATCAGTATTCCTATTGAGGCAAATCACTGCCAAAATGTTTTTAAATTAAAAGCTTTTGGATTTTGTATTCGAGATGTAACTGTCATTAAATTCATAACATTATGAATTTGATATAATATTACATAAAGTTATGTTTTTTTATGTAATGTTATTTAATTAATATGTTGATGTTGTATGACAGAAAAATATGTCTGTCCTCATAGCGGTTATATTGTGTTTTGAGGGGTTTTAAAACCCTGAAGACCACTGTGCTTTCCGAGGTCAGAGTTTGAATAATTGACACATTTTTGTATCCTAATTAGTGAACATTGTAAAAAGTATATTTGAAATCGTGCTTTTGAAAAAACTTGAAATGCCATATTTTAATTTCAAAAGGTAAATTCAAAACCAAGTTATTAAGATGACCTTTTGCTGAAGAAATATTATTGAAACGTTATGAATTCAATGGTGCACCCCCATTTTCATATACAATATTCAATGGCTTTTAATATTAAAAAATGATGGCAGTGATTTGCTTTCATATATTCTATTTCAAATCTCATTCTGCATCCTTTGATGCCAACAGGAAATAATTATTTTGATGGATAATCAAAGGGGGTACAAACACCATCGGAAAGTCTTCAGAGTAGAACAAACATGGATCGTTATCATAGATTAATGAGGCTTAAACGCTTGGTGCAAACAGACAATCAGTATAATCCCTATGTGGTCTTCTAGCGTTACACAGAGACGGTCAAAACAAAGTTTGCAGGCAATTAAAGGTGCTCTGTGACTGCAGGTGCACACATAGCGGCTACCGAGAGCACGGCCAGAGAACGCTGACTCAGGACCAGAGCGTGTGTGCCGGAGACAGACAGAATTACTCTTCTGCTTCAGGTTTCCTAAACTGAACAGCCACGGTCAACATTTTTTACCTCTATGCAATGGAATATGGAGGCTCTGGGTGCTTCATCGCGTGCTCTTCACACCTCGTCACCCGTGTGCCCTCAGTTTTAGGCCCTTCCTGTTCACTAAAGGGACAGTGACGTAGAGTTGCCCCTCATCTTTTGTTCAGTTCTCTTTCTGCCTATCGGCCCATCTGTTCACCTCGGCCTCTAGTCTCCTCCCCCACTCCCCTCGCGGCCCCTCTCACCTGGGCCGCCTTCTTCTCCTCTTCAAAGGAGGCCAGGTCGATGACCATGCCCCTCTCCTCAGCGATTAGCACAGTCAGGTCCAGGGGGAAGCCATAGGTGTCGTACAGAAGCCATGCTGTGTCACCTGGGGAGGTACAAGTTTTGTTTCAGCGTTTTATTAAAAATGGCAGGAAAATGGTATGTTCAGGTAAGGTAGAAAGCAGAGTTGGTGCTTGTGTGTTGACACCAATTCATTAATCAACTTGTAATATTTCCATGGCAGCATTAATTGATGTTGGGGCAGCTGGCAAGAATTTGCATTGTAAACACAAAACACCTGGCTTAAACTGCAGAAACACAGAATACCAATGACAGATACAAGAAGTATAAATGAGGCTTTACCCGGAATGGTTTTGCTATCTCCCAAGCTCTGGATCTTCCTATCCAGGATGCTGCGCCCCCTGGTGAGCGTTTTCAGGAACTGCGCCTCCTCTTCGTTGATGATGTCCTTCACCATGTCTGGGTCTTTCTTCAGCTCAGGGAAGGCATCGCTCTGCACGAGTGGTTAATAGAGAGTCAAGAACAGAGGGAGTGTTTCCTAATTGGTCCACTTGTGCCCTGTATAGTGCACCACAGAGTGTGTCACAACTTACGCTGGATTTGTACTTCTCTGTGAAGTGCTGTACGTAGTACTACAGAGAGCCCTCTCCGTCTACGGAGAGGGCTGTGGGAGATACTCTCCGTAGCTCTACGTACGCATACAATATTTTTAAACTATCCGTCGAGGCAATGGAGACGGACGGAGACGGCGAGGGGCTGTGATTGGCCCTCTAACAAATTAATTTCCGGAATCACTTTTACCAGTTTGACTTTGCACCTTATTTACTTTGAACATTGTTTACTCTGCACATCAAGAACCAATAAAACACCAAATAAGATTTGAAAAGCTTTTGAAGTTTATTTCCTACACTAACTACATGGTTGGTAGTTAGCATAGAAGATCGATCGGGCGGCAAATTGCATTGTGTATCCGACATCCTAATGGAGGACTGTGAATGCTCGAAGGGTCTCCATAGTTACAGAGTTGGATTACGGATAAGTATACTTTAGCCTTTGGGGTGTCACCATTTTGTATTGTTGTCTGAAATGCAACAAATCGACCCAAATTGAGTACTACTTAGTACCCATGATGCAATATATAGGAAGTGATTTCTGCACAATTAAAACACTATATCCCATGATGCATAGCGGTTATCATTGTCATCAGATTCCAGATTCATCAAATTGAGATGGTCCGGCACATAGTTCTTCATATGATACAAAACACGGCATCTGCTTGTTTATGCAACCAATATACATGTCATGCAGATTGATTTCCAGCGCATAATTAGTGCCAGAAATTGCCTAGATACTTGTTCCCTAGATAAGGTTCACTATAGGGAACAGAGAATGATGGTCCATTCAAGTACAGCCAAGTTGAACACAGTCTTTGTCACGTTTACTACATTCATGGCATACGGCCTAGAGCTGGACCGACAAGACCAATCAACAAGCTGGAGCCGAGGGAGGGAGGACAGATCATCTCACCAGGGAGTTGACCACCACATCCACCAGGGTGGCGAAGAAGCCTCTCTGAGCACCCAGCTTCTCATGGGAGTAACGCACAGCACGCCTCAGGATTCTCCTCAAAACGTAGCTGCGTTGACATGGAAGACAACGCTAATTGAACGGTTAAAAGGTCCCTGAGTGATAGAGATGAACGACATTAAAGAGAAGAGAAGAAGGCCAGTGGGAAATAGTAGTTTTATATACAAGAGGTTACCATTTTCATGCACAAAACAACGTGATGCTAAATATCAACGGTTAGAAAATCCACAAATTAATATAAATCCCTACATATTTGCATACATACTTGTTTTATTTATCTTGATTTCAAAACTTTTCAAGCTTGAAACCGTGTAAATAATATGTACCACAACATTGTTGTAAACTGTTCCTGCTCACCCTCTCCCTGTGTTGTCGGGCCTCCCCCCATCAGACAGGGCGATGGTGATGGTGCGGGCGTGGTCAGCCAGCACACGGTATGCCATGTCAATACCGTCCTCATCCTCAGACCCAACCTTGCCAGTGTAGGCTCTGGCCCCTGTACCCTGAAACACACATGAACCATTAACACGACATGTCCAGAATGTCCCTTATATGTTCCCCAACCCTTCGAAGGGTCCCTGGGCTGAAAAGGTTGGATACCCCAGATTTAAAATGCATTTGTCAAAGGAGCTTGGATTTCCCCTGAGATGTTGTATAAACGACCACCACCATGCAGATACATTTGATTATTATGAAATAAGGATCAAGAAAAGTGTGGCATAGCATACTTTATGAGTTACGCCAGGTTTATACATGAAAAGACAATCATGACAATCACTGAATGAATAGTGATTGTTAGAAAAGAGATCATTTTGACATTTTTGACAAAATGTGATTTTGGTCACTGAATAATCTTAGTAATAAGATGCTGTAACCAACATGGTGGTTTTGTTTTTCTCAATTGGTTTACCTTTATACATAGCTTCTACTGTAAGCCTAGCATGATGATTGATTAAATGGCTGCCATCCGTACTTCTTTCCAAATTATTAATTGGCTCTATTTCACATCGGCATTTTGCACTTGCTGCCAAAGGTTGTATTTACCTTCTCAATGGCTTCAAAGTAGGGAACGAAGAGGTCAGTGTCATAGTTGGACATCTTGTTCTGCAGGACAGAGACCAGGCGCTCGAAACCCATACCCGTGTCAATGCTCTTCTTGGGCAGAGGCTTCAGCTCCGTCTCAGACTCTCTGGAGAAGGACATGAGAGACCGGCGTTAAAGCACCGCTCACTGAGTGAACACAAAGACTTTTAAGTTACTCGTGGAATGGTTTCACTACGAACCTGTTGAACTGAATGAACACCAGGTTCCAGATCTCCAGGACGTTGGGGTCGTCCATGTTGACCAGGTGAGAGGCATCCCGGCCCCCGATGCGGTCGTAGTGGATCTCACTGCAGGGGCCGCAGGGGCCCGTGTCGCCCATCTCCCAGAAGTTGTCCTTCATGCTGCCGGGCAGGATGCGAGCCTCTTCAACGCTGGCAGAGAGAGAAGGAGCCGCATACGTTTGAAATAGTTTACACACATCCTCCTTACAGTTGGCTAGGGAAATTATCAAAGTGGCCAAGAGGATATGTGAAAGTTAGGTCAGGTTTTAAATTTGATTTTTAGATCTGCAAAAGGAAAACAAAGGAGCCCAAGCTAATTCTTTGAAAGAGTGTTTTGCAATTTATTTAACAAAGTAGAAACCTGACCAAATCACAGTGATACGCGGTAATAATAAATAAAAGGCAGCCTGGTTTATGGGTGTTGTGTGCTGTAATTGATCAAGGAAGCTGAAATGTATGTTGCCTTACTCAATGTAAACTGGTGGTGTAGTAAACGAAAGCAAACCATGTATTTTGTTAGAAAAAAAGCCCTAGTGTCGGAGACACCGAGTAGAAAACCAAACAACACAGTCAGTCTCAAGAGGGATGTGGTGCAGGGAACAGGCTCATATCCCAGAGGTGTAATCCCACGATATGGTGTATTGTAAATAACCTCAGAGATCAGCAGACCTTTCCGTTCCTCCAAAAGGAAAAACAAGTCTGCTAATATAACCCACTGGCCTCCTGAGCATCACTGCTAAGGGGATAGCGTGACATAAGCCTCAGCCATCTTGCATTTAGTGCCTCAGAGCTTTGATTGACAAAAGCTTACATCAATTATTAAATGTATTTTAACCTTGAATCTGCATGCACTAATTAGGCATACAAAACCAAACTGGCGAAATATGTCCAAATGAGCCATAGTAGATAAGTATGGCTTCACAGTGTTTAAGTATGCCAGGGATAATATTAAAGGGGGATTTCACCGGTGCAGACATGAATCTGTATTGAAAGTCGATATATATATATAGTCCTATATATAGTCTAATAGTAACATAAACTTCTTATTTGGTGCTTCCTTGACCGAGAAAAGACATAGACTTTTTGGCTCTTGTGGATTGAAGACCACAACTCCCACAATGCCCATCAGCGTTCTCTCCCTGAGGGACGTAACATGACAGCCCATCAGTTCACTCCCTCCCGCAGGAGGAGAAGTGATTGTTGCCGTTTGCGGACTCCCGGAGCTCTATATCTAAATAATATAATATAATATAATATATGTATATATATATATATAAAATATGATATAATATATAATATCAAGGCCAAAAGCTGTGTGTGCCTCTGGATGATATTATAAATGAAAGACTGTGTCGGGTTCTCGGACATCTCTGGCCCTTTAACAACAAGTAAAGACTCGTAGTGGGGGTCATCTCCTCCTGCAGGGGCGTGGCTACCGTGGGTACCCGCACAATTTGGATGAAACAGATGAAAAATTATGTACTGTGTCGGACGATTGCGCGCAAGACTTCTCCGGAGCTGGATATGTTATTGAAGAGCAGAGGAGTCAACTAAAACCGTCCTCAGTGGATGACGTGGTTTTTTTGCACAGCAATCTAAAGCACCACGGTTGCGTAATTCCCCGGCGTTCCATCTAATGTGGCTTATATTCCTTCGAGTGCGGGTCCGGTGTCTATATCAATTTATTGCGGGACTGGTCGTGTGCGGAATGTAATTTGCAGGTACCGGTTTGCAAAATAAGACCTGTGTATTGAGTCTAGGCCATGGTGGAGAAGGAATTGAGGGAAGAAACGTTGGCTTTGAAGCCCAGATTGAACCGTGACTTCAGATTGATGTGGAAGGACCAGGGACGTCGGAGAACCCGACGCATTCGTTTATTCATAATATCATCCGGACCGGAGGCCCACACAGCTTTTGACTGTAATATTATATTTTTGATTTCTATATAGGGTTAGCTACATCATTTCTAGCACTCGTGTGATCTACCGGTCATGTCAAAATCCATACCGTAGCACAAATTCACACCCCAAGGTCCCACCCACTGGAACTAGTGCTTGTAGTTCTAGAGCCCCCACCCCCCCTACACCTCCTGCTTTAAATGACAAAATAATCCTAATTTTGAGTAATTTAAAGCAGGAAGTGTTACGGATACGGATCCCTCCCGTCTCAGGGGAAATGAGGGAATGATGCACAACCATTCAAAAATATGGCTTCTAACGATACAAAGCTTAATGCAAATGGGTGAATTGTTCCTTTAATACCCAATAGAATAATGGTTGCAATAATGTGATTCATAAAAGGGGCTACTTTTTTTTTGGTATTCCATCTCACTGGGCTTACCCCAGGTCGATCCAGATCTGTTTGCACTCCAGGTCGGGCTCCAGGCCTGCCACCTCACAGCCTCCAAAGTAGGTGACATACAGGCGTTCGATGGGAATGCCCAACTCCTTGGTCAAAAGCTCCAGGGCCATTTTACAGGCCAGATTCTAAGGCAAGATACAGGGAGGAGGGATGAGCAGACACAATCAAATAGCAGGAATGTATGACAATCGCACCTATACACAGCACATTAATAAAGTTGTCTGTGACTTTGCACTCCTGCACAGGATCAAGCCAAGCAGCCAGTCTAATGAAATGGTATAAAGGACCTTCTTCAACCTCCTCTCATGCTGAAGGTGCAGAAAAACAGCACCAGCGACAAAATCCAAATAATGCATTTTACACGTTACCTTAAAGTAGTCTCCAAAGGACCACGAACCAAGCATCTCGAAGAAGGTGTGATGGTAGACGTCCTTGCCCACGTCGTCCAGGTCGTTGTGTTTTCCTCCTGCGCGGATGCACTTCTGCGTGTTGGCAGCACGCCGGAGCCTGGCCATGGGGTGGGAAGGGTCGATGGTGTTGAGGAAGATGGGCTTGAACTAAGAAGGCATGGGCAGAAAATAGGGTTAGTGGTTTTGTGCCTCTAGACTTCAGTTCTCCGTAAGGTTCTGTTTTTTAAACTGCTAAATATAACTAAACATGCCCGTCTTATGCCCAGCTTTTTCCCAGCATGGTCCGGGCGTTTACATGACCGAGGTAATATACGGCTTGATTTTGCACCCCAATTTACCCTCGCCAACCCTACACATATTGAGGGTTTCATTTAATGTAAATGTGAATAAACAGTTCCAGCGGCGGGACTTGGGTAGAGAAAAAAAACTATTTTTTTAAAGAAGGAAACAGCTGAGAGAGAGCGTGTTAACTGGTCGTCTGGACAACAGACAATATCAACATAAGTAATTCAAACTGGAAAAATGTTGAAATCCGCAAGCTGCTGACCATCATGGGAGAGAATTTGATTCATTCGCATTTAACAAAGAAAGAAACGAGAAAGCAGCAGAGGCTTTTTCCTTACAATGCTTTCTTTGGGATCAAAAACATGTGGTCAGCAAAAAAAAAAGAATATGTTTCCGTATTTCACACTTGTCAATAGTAGCCTACACTGAAATGTCGTCTACTCATTCATGCATAAAGAGGCTTGAATAAAAACACAATAAAAACATTCAGAGTATGCAAATTATTCTAAAAAGATCTACACTCCATGAGTAGCCCCGCCTATGCCAATGAACCCAGAAAACCGGCTCCTTGACAAAGGCGGATTATACCCTTGGTTTTACACAGGCAAAACTGTGAAATTGCAGGGTGTGCCAAGCCACGACCGTACCGGCTTGGTAGAATGTGACACATAAGTGTTTTATTTATGGAAACAGTCAATGAGCGCACTTAAGAATTCTCTGAAAACGATGTTACTTCTTACATTGTTCAAGAGACTATCGAAAGATTTTCAAAGGAACGGCCCCCCCTGAAGAGCGAGAAAAATAAGAACACCCTTGCTTAACTGTCAATAGAGCATTTCATGGTACCTGGTTCATGCCGGCGTTGGCGAACAGCAGAGTGGGGTCATCCATGGGGACCACGGCCGACGAGTGGACATACTGGTGCTCATGGCGACGGAAGAAGTCAATGAACTTCTCACGGATCTGAGCTGCACTCAACAAAGAGTCCATTCTAGACCGGTTTCCTGCACGTGAACCAAGAATAAAAGACACACACGTAGCTTAAGGACCAACATTCTGTCTTGAATCATCATAGGTCTTGAACAATTTCATCTTTACAGCCAGATACATGCGGCCATGGAGCCTGAAACACAAGTACACCTAGGTAAACCAGCTGAATAAATCCTGGCAGGTGTCTCCTCACGACCCAAAGGCACAAAATACACGCCGTGTACGCCTAACCCTATACACACAGATATTAAAGAAATGTTAATAATGAAGGCCTCACAAGGCTTTTTAACATGATTAGGTGATTTGCAATTGACATGCTTGCATGTCAATTGAGAGCTGAAAATTGGTCTCAACCAACGCCCAGCGCTGGGCGCTGGTTGGCCAAAGGTACGGAAACAAACACGCAGAGGAATAACCTGGGGCTGAAGAGGCATTGGAACATATAATTAAAACCTTTTGGAAGTTGCAGAAATACAAACCACCAACAATCTCTGAATTTCTTGGTCAAATCTCAAAGGTCTTTGGTTAAACTCAAGCCCATTGCAATCAGTAGTGAATATGGAAGTATAACAGTGTCAAATGTCCTCAATCCAAAATGGCATGTTGAATTATGTAAATTGAATCAAAACCATCGCAAAAACAATGCTTGAATTTTTCCACAATGCAATTTGATGCTTCAATTGTTCTGTTTGGTTTAAACTGAGTCTTAACATCCACAATCCGGGTGTCACAGGTAGAGCAGTGGATTGCAGACATCATCGTTACCGATGGTAACAGTTGCTTGGAGGCCACGCCTGCTCCAAGCTCCGTGGTTATGTTAAGTTATACTTTGTGAATGAACATGACTGGAAATATTTCTGTGTACTGTTTAACCTATTTTCTCTGCACAATGTTGGTATTAAGTTAAGTTCAGCAGTACACGTGACTCAAATATATATATCAGCTTTTGTTGATCTACAAAGTATAAATTAACTTAGCGCTTGGTTCATCTTCTCTTGTGGCTTCCACCTCCGCACAATCCCCCCACCGCCAGGCACATAAATGGTTGAAATAGTGCAATAGTGGATCGGCACTACATTGCTCTTCCTGTGATACCCGGATGGTGAATGTGATACCTGGATAAAGGTGATATTTGAAGTTCCACCAAAATTCCACCTAATTTAACTTGCCATTTTGCTTTGAGGACTATATGGCGCCATTATATCTCCATAAGTTAACGTGTTGTGGCTTGTGCAAGCAAATACACACCAAGAGCTTTCTTCACAAAACCCTTAGTTTCTTATAAGCCCAGCAATTACATTGGTATTCAGTCCACGCAATAGAGTGCAACAGTGACCGCCCCCTTTTTGACCAGCTCTGGTTCCGGAAGTCAATTTCCCATTTATTTTCTCCATTGACTTTTCGTAAAATCGTTATATAAAGAGAAGAAGAAGAAGACTGGAACCAAGCTTTCATCAAGGTAGTCATAAAACGTTCAAGGTACAAGGTACAAGACTGTGTAGTGTGTACATTATTTTGTGAAAGGAAAGAGTGAAGGAACTTCAACTACTCATCACATAAACCACTGCAATTGTAACAACACAGTGGTTAGCATGTTTCTTGCATCTTATAACCTTTGTCAATATAATATTGCTTATATTGTTAAAACAAGTTGTGTGTGTGTGTGTGTGTGTGTGTGTGTGTGTGTGTGTGTGTGTGTGTGTGTTTCATATAGTGTGGAGCATTGCCATCGTCATGGTACGTTCCTTCGTTCCCGACTGCAATAACCTCATAATTACGTTACTTGTTTTTCATACATGTGAATTCAGTCTCGTAATCCAGTTATGTATGCATTCAAAATTATGTATTCCTAGCCTTTATACTACCCAAATTACTGCATTGCTAGTGCTATATCATATATTTTGTCAACAAAGCATTGATTCATTGATTCCCAGCTCCTTACACCGCATCATGAGTGATAACTTCTCTCAGGTGTTCCTATGTAGATTTCCTTATGTAAACTAGTAAACAAGACTCCTTCTGTATTGAACAGCACCAATTTCCAAGAATGTACACATATAATGACATATTTAGAACATTCAACCCTTGATATTGCTGCTTGATCAGTTATTTCCCTAACAGGCCGGGATAATGCTGTCCTGTTCAGTAACCAACCAGGCCAGTGATGATGACTATTTACGCAACGTGAATGCTAAAATGATGTGTAGTAGCCTACTAGTTTTTGTAGTGGTGGCAGTCGAGCCCCTACATGCCTGGAGCCATTTTCAAAGCATACAGATGAAAAACAGTCCCATGTCCCTCTGGTGACAACAAAACCACCCGAGTGGCAACCTCTGGAAAAGTGATAGTGCCCTGGGAATGCCTCCCTTCAAAGTGTTTTATGTTGTTGAACAGGTAACAGGTAAGTGCAGTTACCAGTTCACTAAAAGGTTACAGGAGCATTATTGTCTTGACAACCCTTAAGTTGTCATAATATAAATGACACAGTGACAGATACACGCAGAGGACTGCAATCAATCACACTTGCATTTTAATTTAATAATTAAAAATCTAAAATATTTTTTTATAAAAGTACTCGTTACAGGTAGAACAGCCAACCGGGTTGTTCACCGTGGCAATCTTATAACAACCTTACAACATTGGCAGTCAAGTTAGCAATTGAATTAGCCGGTCAAGCTAGCCAGTCTGTCAGGTTATGTCTGCCTGTCGGAAAAAGCTATGTCAAACTACATGGCTAGTTGACAGGGAAGCATGTATTGGATAGTGGCGATAATAGCGTGATACGCATTTTACAATGCTAATACTCACACAAGTTGATGTTCTTGTAGAATGGTGCAGTAGCAGCTTCCAAACACCGCTTCAGCCACGCTGGTGAAGTGACAAGGAAAATGCAGAGAGGGAACACGCCTACATGCCCACCAGCCCTCGCTATTGGTCTAAATTCACCAGCATAGTGGTTAAACTTAACCTCTATTGGATACAGCGCAAAGTCAATCAAATTCCAGCCCGCCGTCTCGTATAGTCCCATAGCTTTGGCTGATGCAATGAAAAAGACCGATCGATGATAATAAAAATTCACATTTTGTTCAGTAGATTATATCATAACCTTCGAACATGGAACATGGAAATAATAACTCTGATTAAACAATGTTTTCACTATAAGCGAAGTGTCCACCTGTCCTCTGTGGCTGATGCAATGAGAATATGCAATTGTTAAAGGAAAGAACACACATTACTAGAGCTGTTTTATACCGTCTTGCTTTTCATCTATGTTATATGCATATATAATTTATTATATTATAATATATTATATTATTTATTTGAGATAATATATATTTTATCTATAATAGAACAAATACTAGTACAAGTTACGCATTTGCAGTTAAAATTTGATTTGTGTTTTCAACCCATCCATTCGTTTTCGCACGTCTGTAACTAAAACTAAACAATTGTGTTGAGTAAATTAATATAGTATTACTATACGTTAAGTTCAATACATTTGGCCGCAGGCACTAAACCTATGGGAACCCTTTACGTGGATTATGTTTCAGTCGGGACATATTTTGAGGTAGAGCAACTGTAGTTGCTTTCCTCTACCACGCTGAGGGGATACTTTAGTCTTTAGTTTACCATGCCGACTGACACAAAAAGAGTACGAGGCCCTGAAGTGTCACAAAGTTTGTCTAGGTTTGTCTGCAAACCAGAAACCACTTTGCCCTCAGATGGCACAAGAGCAGATGGTAGGAATCGCGATCAAGTGGATGTCCGACCTGTTTTTGTCCGTTGTGGACTTGTAAGCCAAGCGAAGGGCTCAGCATACATCGAGGCTGGAAACACAAAGCTGATTTGTTGTGTTTATGGCCCAAAGGAAACGGAGCGAAAGGATGAGACGGACATGAAATGCGGGAGGTATTGATAACATAACAAATACAGCTATTACCTCAATCGTTTCTCTGTTGGGATGTCTATTTGTGTTGTAAGCTTTTCATCATAATGGTTCCTCAGTATTATTTGATGGCCTACTTGTCAAATAAATTGTAAAAATAATAGTACTATTTACCTATGTGCTGGTTTAGAAATTAATCCTTTGACTTGTTTGTTCTTTGTACCATTAAATGTTTTTTGCAGGTTGTTCGCAGACATGCGTTTTGCTCCATTCTCCTGCCCAGAAAGGGGCTCCTGGATCCAGGGTAGTCAGGAGAAGGACCTGTCCCTGATGGTACTGGAGAGTCTGCAGCCGGCGGTGTGCCTCCATAAGTACCCCCGTTCACAGATTGACGTCAATGTAATGGTCCTCGAGAACAACGGTTCAGCCTTGGCCCACGCCATCACGTGCGCATCCCTGGCCCTGGCAGACGCAGGGATTGAGATGTACGACCTGGTGCTCGGCTGTTCTATTCGACAAGATGGTGCCTCATACCTGATTGACCCTACTTTCCTGGAAGAGAGCGGCAGCTACTGGGCCAGTGGGGAGAACCAGGGAAGCCTGACGGTGTCTTTTCTCCCCAGCTTGAATCAGATTTCTGGCCTCCAGTCAGACGGAGAGATGGGCGAGGGAACTCTTACGGCAGGGGTGCGTACATGCATTGAGGGATGCTATAAACTCTACCCTGTGATCCAGCAAGCGCTGGTCAAGGCTGTGCGGGGGGCAGCCCCACCCCCTTCAGAGAGCTGAGGGGCAAACACAGTACTCCACTGTCCTCCGCTTCCAGTTTTGTTTAAACATTTTTTTGACATCTGTTTATTCAAATTGTATTTCATGTAGTTTCATTTCTGAACATTGTTTGTTTTTCTTTAACCAATATACTTTTTTATTTCTTCCAATATACAAAGATATTATCTGGCACTTCGATAGATGAAAAATAAAATATGTTCTGTATGAAATGTCTGGCCATCAATACGTCGCAACACCACACACCACATGATCCCTATTTGATGCCAGTTATACATGGCGCAGTAAGTGGTGCTTCCCTCGGGTCTCTATCCCAGTCAGTGGTTTAAATGTACTCTTATAAATGGTCATGGACAAGTTTTGATTCATTTATCATTATCATTCATTTATTATCTTTTTTTTTTGTGAGGTATAGTGAGTTACCACAACCAGTATGAATATCACCTTGATATTCACATAAATACTGATTTGTGTTGTAAGCCAATTTTCTAAATAATAAACTACATAACATAAACTTAAAATTAACAATAATTGTTAAATTGTCTGCTACACCTGGATGGTGTATGTTCAATTTTAGCTAGAAGTAGAAGCAGTTGACACTTTAATGTAGATTGAATACATTGTTCAATATGAATGGTCTTTTATACATTTTGGGGTAATTATTTAACAGCTCTTGTCATGGGCAACACAGTATTAATGCTAGCCATCATTCATTTTCTTAATGATAAGCTACTTGACCAGCAGATGTCGCAAGCATAATGTGTCTAGGCCCCTTCCAGTGCTAGAGAGTGTAATGTCAATCAGATGTAGTTTGTCCTTGATATGTTGATCACTCACTGGAAAGGTCTTGTGTGCTCTTGTGGATGCTTACATCCAGTTATTTAAATATAAAAACAGGTTTTACCACATGACCTAACCATTCACTTTTATCTTCATGTTTTGTCTATTCCTGTTTTTCCTCTAATGCAAGAGTACTTGGAACCTCTCCTATCTTCAAGATGGCTGGAGAACAGGATGGTTCCTTGTTTCCTCGTGAGGTACAGATCAACAATGACATAGGCTGCTCCAGAGATTGCATGGTATGCATTTTCACGGACCTGCAAAAACATCTCTATTGACAAATGCCTGTACTTTCCTTCTTACACTTTTAACGAAGTCTCCTATCCTGGATATTTTATCTATCTATTTTATCTTTTTTAGGTTTTTAATACATTTTTACCCTTCCTATTTTATTCAATTGTTTGTCATTTTGTAAACTATATTTTTTTAACTCATCGATTTTTTGTCCAACCCTAAATGAAAGAATGCCTGCTGTAATTGAAAAAGGGCAAATATATACAGTATATATGTATGCATGTATGTACGTACGGTGTGTGTGTGTGTGTGTGTGTGTGTGTGTGTGTGTGTGTGTGTGTGTGTGTCTGTGTTTGAACAGTAAACATACCATACAGGACAGTATTTAAATGTATTACGACATTATAACAAAACCTTTTGTAGAGCTCTCTATACTTCCCACATTAATCTTGACCTACACCATTTCTTACACTGAATTTTCTTATTCAGGCAAGACCTAACATTACAGGTAAGATAATAGTTATCTTTGCCTTCTCATCTGTTCTCCCACACAAACAAACATACAGATAAGAACTAGGCTACCAGATATCCACTAGGATAGTATTCTCGAGGCTGAGCTGCAAAAAGTAACTAGATAGGCAAGGGTTCTGGTAGGTTTAGACATTTTGTGCAAAAGAGGAAGCAGTGTAGCAACATAGGCACCCATAATCATTCCTTTCTCTCAATCTGCCTCACTAAGCAACCCATACACAAACAAACGAACCAACAAACTAACCATTCGAATAACTAACCAGCCAATTTACCTACCAACTGTGTGGCTGTCAGATCTACGATCTGCCACCAGGTGGCGACATGTAACTAATACTCCATTGTACATACATTTCAAGTCAATTTTATTTGTAGGCCTATATAACAGTTACCGGCTTCAAATGCCATATATGTATGACAACCACCAAATCGCCTCAATTCAAAGGATTATTAGTACATCTATTAGTTTACAGCATTTCAGCTTTAGTGGCTCAGATGTTTGTTCAGTAAAGAATCATTCACGTCAGCTCAGCTGCCACATCACGTAACGTCCTTAAGGCAACCACTGCGCGGTGGTTTGGAGCAAAACCCGGCTAAATAATGTATCTTTCGATTAGTAAATGACTAAAGTGCACAATTGGTGATAAATCCTCATCTAGCTTTGTGTAAATTACCTTTACATAGAACTCATAAACTCGTAAACAACGTGATATGTGAAAACATTGTAGGCCTACGCCTACCTCATCCCAGCGTACCGCTCCACATTGAATCAATCATTTCGGGGGTTCAGATTATTGTGCATATGATGTTCACGTTCATGTATGAAAACAGGATAATGCGTACATGTTACAGAAAACATATTGATATATAGCCTATAGGCCTACAGAGAACAAAAATGTGGCTCATAGTTCCACAATTTCTTATACCCTGATTATATTCCCTCTAAACGCGACATGACCATGAAAAACGCCGCGAGCAGACCTACTAAACATCCTATACAATCAATGAACGAAGATTATGACAATAAAAATCACATTTCTTGCTAGAAATATGAACATAACGCATTTAAAAGCCGCAACAATCGTATTTTTGCGTTTTTCACTGAGAATAAAAGGAATGTCAGCCTTGTCTGGTTTTCAGCGATAGCATTGTCCATAATAGTAGGCCTATATTGACCAATTCAACCACCATAGCAACGATAGAAAACGATGTTTTCTTACTTAACACTACATTTTGGTGAGACTGGTTTGAATATAGGCGTGTCTGCATATCCAATGATGTTGCAGCTTTCCAAACCACTCCCTAATTCTTCTCCCTATGGAATTTGCAAAAAAAGCCAACGTTGACCATACAATTTATAGGTCGATGCACCCCAGGAATGATGGACCTGCAGAAAATTCTCTGTAACAGTCATTTTTATTTGAGCCATGTCAAGCACCTAGCAGGGCTAAACAAACAACACACAACCTATGATATGTCATAGCCACAGCTGGTATGCTGTGTTCTCCTCCTGTGTCAGCCACAGCCCTGTCTGTCTCTGGGCTTTCATACTTCAATTCACCATGGTAGATATTCGTACCTGGCTCCAGTATCCTAGTTTATATTACTCCTGCTGAAATCTCGTGCCTCACCTGTTATATATTAACTTCATTAATAACCGTAATAAGGATGTCTAAACCAGGAGCTGCAGTGAACTTTACTGTTCAACATACCTGAAAACATAAAACACTGCACTCATACAACAAAAGTAGTGCCTTCATTATGTGGGCATACCACATACATAACAATTCCTCCCTTCCAGCTTTGATGTAACCTGTAAACATCACAAGGTAAGTACTGTGTTAAATAACTATAACTATAACAGAAATAAGACACTTCATCAATCCTCAAATAAACATCACTTGATTACAACAACAACAAAAGGGTGGTAGTCAGTCATGACTACAAATCAAGTCTCTGAGGTGCTCTGCGATTTCTCTCAGGGTAACGCCTGGGTGGAGAACCAGATCCAGTGGAACTTGGTTGGGGTTCAGCAGCCCATGTGGATTCAATGTCACCATCAAAGTCCTCTGGTGCTGTAGAAGCAACCTCCTCCGAGTCTTCACGTGCCATTGATTCCTTAGCCGTGGTACTGCGAGCCGTTGCCTCCAGTAGCTGGTCAAGATGCCTGCGCCAGACCATGTCAGGCCCTACACGCACGGTGTACATCAGTGGTCCTGTCTGTGACAGAATCTCTCCCAGCCGCCATTTCTGGTTTTTACATTTATAGTCTCTGGCAAGCACTTTGTGTCAAACACTGAATGTTCTCAGTTGTTTTCGTGTCTTGAGGGTTAAATATTGACACAAGGGGTCTGTGATCAATGTGAAATGCTTTCCGTATAGATATTCCGTATAGATATTGGTTAAACTTCTTCACCCCCCATACTAAACTCAAGCCTTCTCTGTCAATTTGGGCATAGTTGCATTCTGCAGCGTTTAGAGATCTTGATGCAAAAGCGATGGGCCACACCGTCCCATCAGGCATTCTGTGTGAGAGCACAGAGCCGATACCATACGGGGAAACATCGCAGGCAAGGCGCAGAGGGAGACTGGGGTCAAAGTGTGTCAAGACCTCCTATGATGGGATGAGCTGTTTAGCAGTCTTAAATGCTCGTTCGCAGTCTTTCGACCACTTCCAGTTCTTGCCCAAAAAAGTAGTGCCTTCATTATGTGGGTATACCACATACATAACACTCCCTCCAGCCTGATGCGTACCAATCTCCAACCTGCCCCCCTGCCTCACTCCTGATTAGCACCAAATAAACCTAAACATTCCAACTCTTGGTCTGCCTCTGTGTTCTGCTCTTGGGGCCAGCAGCTATCGCTCACCCATAACATGATATTTATTATACTATTTTAATGTTCATTCCCAACATACATTGAATAATATCTACCTGACAAATAAAGACCTATTGTTTACATATTGTGACCGTCATCCTCATTCATTTACTAAAACACTCTTTGGCATCTATAAAACAATCCAGTCATAGTGACTAACACAGCAGCACCTTAACCTTTAACCTTTATGTTCTTGTAATGCTCAACCCCCCCACTCACTCTCACACACACTCTCACAGACACACACACACACACACACACACACACACACACACACACACACACACACACACACACACACACACA
>JAOPUD010000162.1:14902297-14916219 GCA_027122715.1 Trisopterus minutus
TGTGTGTGTGTGTGTGTGTGTGTGTGTGTGTGTGTGTGTGTGTGTGTGTGTGTGTGTGTGTGTGCGTGTGCATGTGTATGTGTGTGTTCAATGCCTATAGTTGAGGCAGTTCCAGATGCTGCAGAACGCAACAAATAACATGCTTATAAACCAGGCAATAGAGCAGACCCAAGCTAACATCCAGTGGGTCAATGAGAACAAGCAAACGGCCCTGGAATGGTTCCTGACAGAATCAGCCTCCGAGGAGTGGTACAACACACAGGCTTTTTAGCAAGCCTGTACAGAACTGAACTTTGCACTTTCAACGAAGCCAGACACAAAATGAAAATTGACACTTCAGGTAGTCCTATTTTCTCCAGCCCAGGGGTATCAAATTCTAAAATCAAATTGTTGGCTCATCTTAGGTTTCCATGCAGACTTTGAACAACGCATTCAAATCCTGAGGAATCAATTCATAATTGTTGTTTATATTTTTGTCCAACGCCAATACCCTGTTTTACTTGGATGCCATTTCCTGCTGTCATTAATGATTCCAGGATGCTCAAATTGAGAGGATGAACTTACTCCGAGGGATCAATCAATTATTTATCTATATTTTATATTGAGAGCCACAGGTGGAAGTCGAGCTTTATCGATAAAGAGAACACTGTCAGAATTCACTGAGAATAGCAACAAATAACAGAACAATTTAAGATTTGTTGAATAAATTAGTATATGTAGTGATGTTTAAATATTTGTTTTTGTGTCTGCACATACTGAGGTTAATAATAACTGTTTGTAACACTGTTTATGAAATACACGCCTAGTGCGGTCATCAGTGCCTATTTTTGTACTTTTGAAGGACATAAACGCTAGCTATAAGTAATTTCTCTTCAATCAAGCAGAACTCAAGACATAGCAGTACTTTATCATTGTAAGAAAAAATGTTTGAAAGCAATGAAAACAATGTCTTAGAAGGATGAACTAAATGGAAGAATTGATACAAAATGTTTTATAATAAAAATAACATGCAATAATCTACAAAATGTTGTTCATAATGCAGTCAATACAAATGTATATATTTATTATACATACGTATATATATTTCAATGTTATACTAGTCGACAATATAGCATTGTTACAAAACAACATCATTTCTTTCACTTGATTTATTTATTACAATGAATATGATATCTACCATGCAAACAACATGAACAATTTCCACAACAGTTTCATAAATGTTCTCCCTTTTATGGCTTTGCTGTCTGGGCTTCCAGTCAATGTTATCTGTGTTTCTATTCTTAATGGAATGCCGAAAAATGTAATTGAATGGGTCCCGTCATTATTGCACCGGATACCACCCACAATACAACCTGAAAGACGACTCAGGGGAGGAAACTGTGGAGCTCACACCCATGAAACCGACCTCTTTTTATGCTGAAGTCTTATCAAACAAAGTCTTTGTTTCAACAGACAGTTGATTTGGCTGGAAGGAGGGAAACAGCGAAAGCTCCAAATACTTGTAGAGAGATACAGAGGAGTGTCAGCCAGTGCTCCACAAGGAATTAGGACAACAGGGAAATGCTCATACTTGTATTTCTGCTTCAATCATCCTGGGAAACACAAAACACAAAGACAGGTCATGTCGTGGACTCATGGGCATACCGTGCAGATAACCATTTCACAGTCCCATCAGCTTTCCCCACATATTTGCAGCTGTATATTATACAGTTACACACTCAAACTGCGTGAAAAAACAAACATAAAACATGTTTTAAATGTACACTAGTATGGTTCATCCAAGAACAAACAAAAAGAGTACACTGTAATGATATGTGAAATAGACCCTTTTCATAAAAGTGTCATTGCAGGACAAACATGTGCCACTCATAACACTTATTATGGGTTTGCTCCGTATAATGTTCCAGGGCATGGGTAGTTGACGAAACTAGTGAAGCTATATAACACACTATATACTATACTATAACACACATTCGGAGTGACGCACATTAAGGAAACACCTGCCTGCCTTCCTACCCAAGGGTTAATGTAGGATACGCCCGTAAACACCTGTGTTATCCTCGCTATGATCGCTCTGGGAAAAGTGTCCCTGGTCAAGTTGACTTCACCAGCGTAGTATTCTACCACCTGTGACCTGGGGTATAAAGTATCAGACTCATAATCCTTGTTATGAGCAACACATGTCTTTGTCCTACGATGACGAAAAAGGGTTATATAAGGTTGTGTTTACCCATTCGTCCTCCTCTGCCCCCTGTCCCTCTCCGCTGTTCTTCTGAACTCCAGCTGCCCCTGCCTTGTTGGCCATGATTTTGTCCGTCCATGATGCGCCAGCACTCTCGTCTCCAGCGAAGTTACACTTCGTTACATTACCGGCGTCCACCTGGGCTAACGAGACTGGAAGCAACAGATTGAAAACTGCGGTCAGTTACGCAACAGATTACAATGCATTATGTTGTTACCGTCGCCATGGTTTCCCAACCGGGGTCAATCTCACCATAAAATTTAAAACAGGTTTTCAAGCTCAAAGATCAAACTTTATGTCTTCCCGGAGGTAGGGTATAAGATTGCAGAATAGTGAAAGCCAAAGCTAATAATTAGGTTGGAAACCACTGTAACAGAATTGCTTTGTCTGGCTTTAATCTAACATTGAAATAGAGGCTGTTCAGTGTAAAATAAGCCTCAGATAGGTTAGGTGAACTTATGCTAAGGGAAAACTGCACCAGACACGACAACTAAAGCTGTGTGGGGTGTTCAGCTTACATACCCTGGATTCAAATCTGTCAGTAGGACTTCATAAAATTGTCAGGTTGATCGATTGGGATGACTTTTTGTTTAACAAACTAAACAAAAAAACATAGAACAGTAACAGTCAGACTTACGGAAAACCAAGGAAAACTTTAAACCTTACAGATGAAAGGGCTGTTTCCTCTGGTTTTGAGGCGTACATCCTGGCCCACCTCCAGCTCTGTGTTCTCCATCTGGGCCTCAGGATACCAGAAGGCCATGGCGCCGCTGCCGCGGGGCGTGTGCTTGCTAGTTATCTTCACCAGCTCTGCCTGGTTCACCATGGCTGCCAGCTGCTGCTCAGACAGACGGTCCGACTCCCCTTTGGCCTCCGTCTCTGCACAAAGGAACAGATACAGTTCCATTTTAGCATTTAGTCGGATGCTTTGACGAGTGAATTCAGATACATGTCATTAAGGAGCAAGGCAGGGTTTAGCATCTTGCTCTAGGATACCGAGATAGGTTGTGGACACTGGGATTCAAACACCCTAGCTACTACTAGCTTTCGTTCCCACGTGTTTTATACACACCTAGGTGTGCTCCTTGAGAGCTTAGCAGGTCTATGGATGGGGAAGTTTGGCAGCCCAGAGGAGAAGCCTGGTCATAGGCTGTGTCCAAAAACACTCGCTATATAGAGGCTGCCGATTTGTAGTACTGACCAAATATACAGCTTGAATAATAATAATACTCTTATTTAGTGGAGCGATCGTTTCCCACAATGCATCTTGAAAGGTAGAGCACAACCGATGGTCACCAACCACAGTCAAGATCAGAAATTATGGATTCATATTATATATTATACATATCTATTTTAAATATAAAAAGGAAAGGCCTAGCATCATCTTCACACTTAAACATTTTAGACATCTTGCTAGGGAAGCAAGAGCAGCATGACTCAGTTTTCTCTGTCTAGTAATGCTGTTTCTTCCTCTAAATCAAAAATATTTACATGATCAATGAACAAAGAAAGAAAGAGTGATAATGTGTGACATTTCCACAGAGACATTTTTAGATGGATGTTTAAGACGGATAATAGTTTGACTTTCCTTATGACAACAGGCACAGGACAAAGAGTTGTGGCGTGAAAACAAGTTGGGATATATGATTGTGATGTGCTCAGACACTAATCCCATAAGGGGAATGCATTGCAACACTGACGCTGGGCCCTTCACGGACACGGGTCTTAAACTGGTGAATGAACTTTGGACTGTTTTTGTAGACAAAGAGTATTGTGAAAACGTCCCACTGGACAGACTTAAAATGATTAAATAGTTGGACAACGGATATTGGCAAAGCAAGAGCCGGTTCCGCCCTTACCTACCCCCTACTCACAAACCCTGTCCTTGCTTTGCACAGAGGATCCCACACGGGAATAATTTCGTAATTTCGTTAGTTTTTCTTTAGTCCCTTTCCCTGCATCATTAAAAAATGTGTTACACCATAAATAAAGTGTTTTAAACCGATTATCTGTCTGTCTGTTATTCTTATTTTGAGGGCTCAGGGTTTGCAAATCCTTCCAACTTCCTGTAGGCATAATTATTTTAGAGTTGTTGAGTACAAATTTTTCATATCAGTTCTTATTAATCAATAATAACTTACTGAAGGAGGACATTAGGTAACCAGTGTTGACCTTCCTGGTATCACTGAAATTTGGCTCGATTTCCTTTCCACTGGGGTCAAACCTTCGCTGATGGATACGGGTTGGATTGATGTACAATGCATAGAAACGCACCTGCCAATAATAAACAGTTAGGGACAATTAAAACATTAAATGCTCCGGTCTCTTTGTGTGGGACAAAGAGTCAATTCGGATTCAGCAGTCCTACTATATCAAAGCAAAACTTCTGGGGGCAGACGGTTCTTGGCCGGCAATTAATTGTATTATGTATTATATAATCATATATATTATATTGTACCAAACAGAACTAATTTGAGCAACTTTATATAGCATTCAGCAGGGGATTTTTTTCTGTCTACACTATATAGGCACTTTTTACTAGTGTTGGCCGTGAAAGTGCCAATTACTGCACTACAGATCCCCTCATGATTGCTCAAACTTGACAAGAAAGTTAGACGCCCCGTTCAGATTAGAGGTCTGTTTTGTAAGATTAGACAACGTGCGGGCTCTTTAAGGGGTGATAGGTGGACACTCCAACCTGGGATGTCACTCAAAGAGAGCAAAAGGCAGATTTTCAAACTTCTGGAAATCTGTAATAACATTCAGACCTGGTGGCATAATATCACCCCTTTGTGTAGGTTTTCCCATTACCTGTAGTTCCTTAAGTTGTTGTCATATCAGACGACTAAAATTCCCTGGATGGATTGACAAATGGTTCGGGGCGTTTTATTCTTGAGTAACGTTCTAGTTATGCTGTGATGGAGTAAAGAGCTACAAAAGATGTAGTATAGTTATATAGTGCAGGTTTCAAAGAAATTATTCTTCGTTCGGTGATTGGTTATAATCCTGCAAGTTTAAGACATTTGTTTATGTTTTGCTTTCATTATGAAGGTGGAATCAAGCATTACACCATTGACGAAGCCTATTTATTCGGACACTCAATACAGCATCTACCGGCCGGTCCGTACCTTCTGATTATTGACGTCGGTAATGACATGTCGGGAGACATCCAGAAGCTTTCCTTCGAGAAGGACCCCCGGTCCGCTGGCGACAAATGCACACGTCGTTTTCATAAATGAGTGATTTGTGAGGGAAATCACAGACAGGGCGGTTTACGACAACAAACTATGTTTGTCCGACTCCTTACCTGTCAGATGCAGGGGGCCAAATGCTGTCTATTTTCTCATTATGGACTGGTTTATTTTGCAAGGACGTGTTATGGTAAATTCTGCTCATTTTGAGATAAACTTGGAGTTCTTTAACTGCTTCTGGAATTTTCGTCCAACTTCCTAGTTTTACAACTTTAAGTGCGCTCGTTTTGTCACTCGCTGTGGGCCTATAAACAAATAATTTTGTTTGTTGAACAATACTTCTTGAACTTGTAGATTATATGAGTTATTCCTGTAGCACACATCGGCACTGCAGAAGGCCTATGCACGCATATGTTGAATGATTAGCAGCAAATGTATGGACAGTTACAATTGACTCAGCCCAAATGTCTCAACCTCATTTAACATAACATATAGTCAGACAGGCTACCACCTGACTTTGAACATGTGAGATCCTAAGAGTCTAGGAAATAATTGTGTGTGTATGTGCTTTGGTTCTTTGTCACACACAGGTTCCGACAACTTTAAAAGGACCCCAAGTTTGACCATGGATCATTTCATTTTTGAACAAAACAATGTTCTTTTTTAAATGCATAATGGGGTTATTGTCCCAATAAGTACACACCTTCCAGGGTTTCCTTTGCCTGTGAACTTTGATGTTTGTGCAAGGCTCTTCTGAGACAGTTTGTACTTCCTCTGCTCTACCCCATTAGTTCTGCTCCAGCTTGTTATTGGTTGGCTTGCTTCACGTGGTCGTAGCAGGGGTGCTTCTCTGTGTTCGGGGAGTCAGTGTGGGTTGTGGATTAACATCCTGTGTTGTCTGTGTTGTCGTTTGAAGAGCTGCCATGGGCTTGGGGCACCCGGGTTAATATGGTTGGACAACTGATCCAGTATAGGAATGGATCCAGGGCTGTTCAAGCCTCTGTGTGTGAGCCTCAATTTATTCTATCATCTGGCGAGGGCTTCAAGGACTAGTGGGAATATAGAACACTATCTCTTTTTGTTACAAAGCTCTGTTGCATTCACACAAAATACACATTTCAATGTTCATTTTGTGTAGAAAACACACCCACGCTTAATGCCTCGCCTGTAAGGATTTATTCAAACACCAACCGACCAAACATATCACATGACCTACTTGACCCCAAGTAACATAGTCAGTTGGTGCGCAAGTTCTGGCATACATCATCTCTTCTCATTTCCCTAACGACATTTCTTAGAATCACTACACATTGTCCATACGGGAGTGGGAGTAGCGTCCCAGTTGGATGTTCATCCAGATGTTGCGTCGCTGTTCCCACCCGCCCGGTGCCTCCATCACCTCATACAAGCGCTCCCTCTGTTCCTCATGTTGCCGCAGGAATTTCTTACACACTGAAACCACACAAGTGTAGGAGTAAGGAAAGTAAATGAACGAGAATATTTCGTTCAAAAGATGAAGGATATTTTAAAATGTTTTTTTAACTGCCAGAAACAATTTATTTCCACCATAACTCTAGACTGACCTGCCACCATGCTGGGTGATAACGGAGAACTTATCCCCACCACCTCCTCCCTTGAGAACACAGAACAATAGTCTGATAGCATCTGGAGTCCGAGTCCACGACCCCTCCAACCACGGCGAACCAGGGTGGTGTCCAATATTGGAAGCAGGTAGCTCTGAGCGGTCCAGCTGCCACACAGGCTGCCTATGGAAAAACAGCAGTCACACAAGTTTTTAACAGACGCTTCTGTATTGGAAGTTAGGATTACCAACAGACTCTTCTGTGGAAGTTAGTAGTCAACAGACTCTTAAGTTGAAGTTAGCATTAACCACAGTGTGTGCTGTGGAAATGAGTATTAACGACAGAAGCTTCTGTGGAAGTAATGCTTTATTCACTGGACTAGGACGCCTTTCTACACAACACAACCCTAACAAATCCATGCTTTTGGTGTACGGGATCTTTGGAATGCGTTATTCAACATGTATTCCTTATAGTTGAAAAATAATAATGAACTAAACTAACTATATATCCCCATATGAGGACAAAAAATAAACTGTTTTTTCATTGTAGTTAAAGTACATAGCAGCCCAATTTTGGTCTATATTTGTTTTTTCTGATTAATAAAACCCACACACAAACAGACCTTTCTGTTTGAAAGTATAAAAGCCCACCGCCTGCCCATCCGTCCACAGCAGCTTTCCATGTTCAGTTCTGGGGTGAGGGGAGAACAGCGTGTCACTGGTAGGGAGCTTCTCAAGCACATGGGCCAGGAGGAACAGTATGACTCTCTCCATAGCCGACTCAACCTGGGAATAAAACAGACATATTAGGTGAATGAAAAGGAGCACAAAACAAGACAATAAACGCAATCCTAATTTGTATCATCGTTATGAGGCTTAGTAATAACATTACATTCAGTAATAGAAGTGTGCTCTACTTTTAATCAAACACACACTTCTTCCACTTCCACTATTCACTGGAAGCCTTATTGTATTTTGACTCTTAAGTAATGCCAAAATTAAATCAGAGACACAAACACGCAAGCTTGCTCGCACATGATGTACCATTTTGCACAAACAAGGATGTAACACACACACACACACACACACCATCACAAGTCCATCTCTGGATTTGCTGGTGGTCTTCGTCGCATCTTCAACTGAACACCATTTTCCATGCATGTAGAGAGCCAATACTAATACAGAAAAATATAGTTAGTACAGACCCTGTGTATGTATGAAACACATTTCTGCATCTGTATGAGCTACAAAGTGTGCATGCTATTATATTGTGCATACAACCATTGTCTGGATCATCAGGGGGGTGAAGTGCCAAAACAGTGCAGTCAAATGGGTCCTCAGGGAACATGTGTAATCTGCTCAAGTTGCTTCCCTTTACAGCCACCTGGACAGAACAACTACTTGAGTTTATGAGTGAAATTAAATGTAACCTATCTAATGACAAAATACAACTGCTTTCAGCGAAGAAACAATTTTTACTATATAACAGTTGTTTATACCACAATAGTCATTCACGACTAACGTTATAGATAATATTTTTAACAACGAAAGTAAACATGACAAATCTAGGCTGTGTTGCACCTTAGTATGAAGTGTATCGAACCATTCATGGTTTTCACTGCTGCTTGATTCAAGTGAAGACAAGTACTTATCGGAGGCCGATAGCAAATCATCATAATCCACAGACGGCAAGATGTCTATCGGATACATGGCCATCGATCGTCGAGAACCAACATGCATCCAGGTGCTTAGTTTATAATATCTGAGAAAGTAGCCAATATTTCGGTGTAGACCTCCAGCCAATCTATAACCCTAAAACAATTGATTTGGATTGTTAGCTGTTAGCAGTTGTTAATATACGGTATAACGTTACAATGATACGCAATATGCTATTCTTTTGTTATTTCCTGCATAACAACAGCACCTGTACTTTGGCCAACCTCGACGTCAAACTAGAGGTTAAGCCTTTGAACTGCTGGAGAACACAGGTAAGCGTCTCCCTAGGTTAGCTCCACGACGTTGTTTAACCTTAGGTGGAGGATAAGATTTTATAACGTTCAATGCATATTTTTCCTGAATAGACATTCGGGAATGTTCATTTGAACAACATTCGCACCAAACTTCCTTGTTCTTCCCTTCCCCTAACCGAGCCAATAGATGTGGCCTCAGCACCACCTGTCGAGGGTCAGGGGTATAGTTTTTGTGTTATAGTTCTATTGAAAGCTTTCCGCCCGCCCACTTCCAATATTCAACCGGAAGTACTTTAAATAGTACACCAGTTAAAGTTTAATCTTGAATGTCGCCGTTTGTCTACTAGTTGTATAGTGCATGCACAATGCTCTTTACTGTGACACGGACGAGACGCTTGCTCCATTGCGTGTCACGTCTTTTGCAATGTCGCTACATCCAAAAAGAACATACTCAAACTGTAAGGTTGATTTTGTTACACCTGTCCGACTGTCTGCATGTACAATGTAACGTATACACTCTTGAATTGCACCGTTACCTTACGGTCTGCTAACAACATTGACCACCTTCCAATGTGAGCGTGCATTGTGTTGCTGTCATTCCTGTACAGAATGGGGGTCTGAAGAAGGCAATCTCTGCCTTCACATCTGTGTGTGGTGAAGATGGGGTGTCAACAGGTGAATCTGTCAGGGAACAACATGGCAGGGATGAGTCTGTTCACAGGTTAGACTTCAAACACTCTAAAAAAAATTTCTCTTGTGTTCACCTACAGATTTAATGGCGTGCAACACACCTTTATAGTTGAATCAAGTTCCTTGCACTTACCCTTTTTGCTTATTTTTTGACAACCTCACCATACATATGCATGTGTAAACTAAATGAATATGTATTAAAATAAACCCGGTGCTCCTGTACAGATGTCGCCCTCCAGATGTGGTTGTGTTTCCACGTTGTGTGGAGGAGGTCAGTGTCCTAGCCCAGATCTGTTATCGTCACAACCTTCCCATCATTCCCTTCGGCACCGGGACTGGTCTGGAAGGTGGCGTGGGCGCTTTAAGGGTAACAAAAGTCAAGTTAAAGTTACCGCATTACCGAGGCGATAACAGTGGTACGCAAGCGCAGTTTGGTGTCAACAACCTCAGAGACATGGGACGGACGTTAACCACTTCACATTAACAGCAACAATCTGACCAACAGCAATATATATACATAAACGTGTTCAAATGAATGACAAAGTGTGTGGTTTCCAGGTAGGCCTTTGTTAGTTTTTGTTATTGTGTTCATGTACACATCCTCATACGTTTCCCGCAGGGCGGGGTTTGTTTCAGCCTCAGGAAGATGGACCAGGTGCTAGACGTCCACCAGGAGGATTTTGACGTGACCGTTGAGCCCGGTGTGACTCGCAAGGCCCTCAACTCCTACCTCCGAGACACTGGGCTGTGGTTTCCTGTAGGTCTGTGGTACATTTACTGGTAATGAAATTCAGTCTATTAATGACTCACTGAGGGTTTCTCCAGAGCAGTATAATCAATGTTTTATAGCATGCCAGGCTCACTTGGGCTTTTCAAAGCCTTAAAGCGTTCTGAGGCACACTATGATTTTATTTGTATAAATCATGTCATGTGTCAAGCATGTAACACCAGCACGGCCAGTTTCCTAAGCATAGTTAGGGATGAAGAGCAATCAACGTACACATACAGTCTAAACAAGTAATAAGTAAGTCATTCAGCAGTCACTTTTATCCAAAGCTTCTTGCAGTGAACTCACGTCCACCGCATAAAGGGGGTTGGAGCACAAGTCAGTGAGTAGTTCTGCTGCTTGCGGGGGTCTTATATTTCAGACCCTGGGGCCGATGCGTCACTGTGCGGCATGGCTGCCACCAGCGCCTCTGGTACCAACGCCGTGCACTATGGGACCATGCGGGAGAACGTCCTGAACCTTGAGGTGGTCCTGGCCGACGGGACGGTGGTGCACACCGCTGGGAAGGGCAGGCGACCCAGGTAGCCACCTGAACAACAAACACATTGGAAGGCTTGATTGTCAAAGGCAAATTACAATCTTATTATAAAGCAGCAACAACAAATTGAGTTTTTGCGGCTTTTACAAATTTGAGAAACATGCACATTTTGGGTTGTATCTTCCTGGTTAAACGCACTAATTGCAAGTTGCGTTGAATAAAAATTGTCAGCTTTATAAATATAATGTAATGTATTATGTATTTACCAATACACATCCTTACCCTGGTGCCCTCATTCAGATCCCTCCTCTTTGTCTCATCCCTGCAGAAAGTCTGCGGCGGGCTACAATCTTACCAACCTGTTTGTGGGGTCGGAGGGCACGCTTGGCATCATCACCAAGGCAACGCTGCGCCTGTATGGCATCCCGGAGGCCGTGGTGTCTGCGGTCTGCTCCTTCCCCTCCGTCCAGGCGGCCGTGGTCAGCACTGTGCACGTCCTGCAGGCAGGGGTGCCCATAGCACGCATCGGTGAGGAGAGAGGGCTCATGGCCCATGACGAGACCCCTGGGTTCAGTGCACAGCTTTCAAATCCTGGTGACTTATTATTCCTAAATCGTACACAGTGTAAGGATGAGAATAGGATTCAATGACTGAGGGGTGTTATTTGATCATTCAGGGTCAAATTCCTAATAGTCTCAATGACGTTGCTCTGAATTATAATTGAATCTTAATAATAATGGTTCACTATTTTAAATAGGTGCATAATATGTGTATTATTATGTGAGGTTTATCTTGTCATGAGTTTAGCCAATTCTAAGATGTGCACTTGTGTACATGCTATTTATGTATTTGCTAGAGTTCCTGGATGACGTGATGGTAGATGCATGCAACAAGTTCAACTCTTTGTCCTACCCTGTGATGCCTACTCTGTTCCTGGAGTTCCACGGAACAGAGAACAGCCTGGACGAACAGGTACGCACAACAGGTGAGTGTGTAACCGGGTATAAATTATGAGAATAGCAGTGATGTGAGTAATTTCACTACGGACAGCATTTTTGTCCATAAAATCAGAAATATAAGAAAATCTGAAAGATACTGTGTGTGTGTGTGTGTGTGTGTGTGTGTAAATTCACAGAGGAGATCACGAGTGCCAATGGGGGTGCAGATTTCCAATGGGCTCGAGATGAACAGACACGAGCCCGCCTGTGGAAAGCCCGCCACGATGCCTGGTACGCTGCCCTGGCTCTCAGACCTGGGTGTAAGGTGAGGCACATTCACACTCAGTCAAAGTACAATTTACAGAATGTTGCCCCCTGATGTAGAGAGGGGACAGAGGAGTTAATTCTAGGTCATGTAGGAGAGCAGTTTGCGGGAAGCCTGACACAGCAGCCGATAAATAAACCCTTAAATAAATAAGAAATCGATGTTAGACATTTTATAAGCATGTCAAAGTGTTTCAGCCTGTGTTATCCCTTTAAGCTGCTTAAAGTGAGTGTCACTTTGTCCAATGCAATATCTCGAATTGGGAATCACTTCGATATGGAAGATAATAATCTATGACGTATTAGATCATACTATAAAATAAATTGATCTAGCCATGGTAATCTATCTGATGTCGAAGTCCAAAATCATTAAATATATGATCCATCAACCACAAGCCCTACTACTTATGTAAGCACTACTTACGTTTATTAACAAAAACAAAGGAATGCATTTAACTTAAATTATTGGGAGGTGAACAATCATAGACAAATCAATAAAAACCTAAATCTAAATAAATAACACATTAACACAAGTTTAACATGGGAAATCTGGACAGGAGAATGGACGGCATAAACCTTGATTGGGCAACCTTCCCTGACCTGTGAGTTAAGTTCACATCAACTCACGTGAGAAAAAAGGCATTCAATTTGAACTTCACTAACTTGACACTCAGCTGATCGGGGTTCAGCTGAGTGTTCTTCGCCCAAACCAGACTACAGTCGTATCTTGGCATGAACACGAAAACCACTGCCTTCTGATTGTCCTAACTTTCTAAAAGTCACTTTCTTACTTAAAGGGCTGCTATTTTACCCCTAGGTTTGAGTGTGATGAGCCATTACAAGCCATTTTTAAATCTGCCATGCCCTGGGACTGTGTGTGTGTGTGTATGTGTGTGTGTGTGTGTGTGTGTGTGTGTGTGTGTGTGCGTGTGCGTGTGCGTATGTGTGTACAGGCTTATGCCACGGACGTGTGTGTTCCTCTATCCCGCCTGCCTCACATTATAGTGGAGACCAAGGAAGACCTGATCCAGAACGGACTCACGGGTACGATGACCTCACTACTCCCCTACTCATGCTTATGGTTGATTATCATACATACTGCACTGCAAGCAACGCTACGGCTCTCTTAGTGGCTTATTGTTTTTTATGGTAATGTGTTCATAATTGATTGCTGTCATAAACTACGACCACACCTATTCGTAAACATATATTACTATGTAACCACGAATATATAATTGTATCAATCCTAGCCCACTAGAAGGTAATGTGTTGTGTTCCATTGTGTTTACCGTTTCTGTTTGCTGGATGCTATCTCTGATGACCGCACCCTGTCTCTCTCCCCGCCCAGGGCCCATCGCAGGTCACGTCGGCGACGGTAACTTCCACTGCATCATGGTGTTGGACCCACACGACTCAGACGAGGTCCAACGGGTCCACCAGTTCACAGAGAGGCTGGCCAGGTGATGGGTCCTCATGAGCTCATTGCCTTCCTTCCTTCTGGTCCTCCCTTCATTCTCGACCCACCCCAACCACCTTCCATGGACTTTTCTTTGTTTTCTTGTTGTTGTATTTGTATCATGTTACCTATTTCAAACAAAGCCTAATATAGAAGGTTTGTTTGTTTGTTTGGGGAACACGGGGGGTGGGGTGGGGGGAGAGAGTGTTTGGTTTACAGGTTACCAAGTTGCTGGAGCAATAAAAGCAAACTCACTCTGGGTAC
>JAOPUD010000162.1:15035846-15054563 GCA_027122715.1 Trisopterus minutus
TGTGTGTGTGTGTGTGTGTGTGTGTGTGTGTGTGTGTGTGTGTGTGTGTGTGTGTGTGTGTGTGTGTGTGTATGATAGTCCTACCCCACCTGAGGGTGATGGCCAGCCGGCTTATTTTGATGAACATGTTGCTCGGCGCTGTCCGGCCGCTTGCTCGCCCGTTGGTTTGTCAGGGCCTTGGAGAGAGAAAGAGATGGTGTTCTCTGTGGATACTCAGCAGTTCTTCCCACGCTCAAGCTCCCAACACACACACACACATACAACACACACGCTTATTTGGCAAACAGATCTCGTTTGATCCATCCGAAGTTCAGCCTTCTCCTCCCCCGGCGAGGAGCCGTCTCTGTTTTTTAGCATCGAGCAGTGATGGAGAACAAACAACAGTCACTGCCCCTGGAAGATGATTTTATTTATGTTGGGATATAACCGTTCTTTTCAGTTTGTGGTGGAATGCTGCTCTGTGAAGCTCCGACACTTTGTTTTCACCCACAAGTTGTCTTTTTGTGTCCTAAGAAATGTTTGCTCTGTATGTGGGTCAACAGAGCAGAGACAATCAGAATCAAGAGAAAACACTGAGAGTGAAGAGGAAGAAAAGCAGCAAGAGAACGAGCGAGAGAGAGACACACAGGGAGAAAGAAAGAGAGAGAAAGACAGGGAGGGGACAAGAGAGACAGGTAGACACTAGTGAAAGACAGAACATTGAGAGAGTTCACTGAGAAAATTAATTAATTTTTTTTTTTCCCAAAGGGGGAACTGGTTCTGGCTCAGTAATTAAGGCTTTCAATCCCAACATTTATCCATTATCATAATTATTACAAACTATGGAGTGCATGGTTGACTGTGTGTGTGTGTGGGAGGTGGGGGGGGTGGGGGACCTAATGTAATATATAACTTTTTAAAATATTGCCTTAGCCTTCAAGATATGCGCTAGCATGTGCTAATGTGCTAGCTGCTATGTAAACAGCACTTGACCGGAAATGGAAAACCGGCGGGCCACTATGAATCCTGGGAAATAGAACGTCGCAGAATAATAAGGTAGATTCAACCTATAGTTTTCATGGCTCTTTGAATGCCAAAGTGCAACAGGGTAAGGGTCCTCCTGTAAGGTCTTTTTCAAACTGCTCGTCCCAGCTGGCTGTGGTTGTGCTGGAACTCCTGCTATTTAATATTTTATAAATATATAATAAATGTTTGTGTGTGTGTGTGTGTGTGTGTGTGTGTGTGAGTGTGTGTGTGTGTGTGTGTTTCAATGAAGAAACTGTATGCTGCAGTTATGCTTCAGATCAACACACACACACACACACACAGACACAAACACACACACACACACACACACACACACACACACTAACAAGCAAAATGTTCCCTCAGGTCCAATGTCAGTTTCAGGGTTCTCACACACCTATTGAAGCATGGACAAACCTGTAAAATATTCAATACTCGGGGCAGCAGAGGACGGAGGATGGGGCAGAGGGGGGGATGATATCTAAAGGGATGCAAGCAACAGGGAGGGAATAAGAGGCAGAGTTGGCACTAGAGAGAGAGAGAGAAATGTTATCATTTTGTAAGGTAGGCGCAAATAAAGACATGGGGTGATCAACACGGATATACTGTGTGGGCGGTTAACATAACTAATAACTGTTGTTCTGGTAGTCTTGGTTCGGGTTAGTTTGGACTGTTGAGGATTGAAATACTGAAATGTGTTTGATGTACATGCTCTGGTCGGAACAGGGAACATTTTTTCACACAAAGCCCCAGTGGGCTTTGACTTGACTTGAGGATGTCAATGGAAATGTTGGCCCAGCCTGTTGCATTGGTGCATTGCGTTACGTTGTCTTGTGTAATGTCGTGTCATGGATCTGGTATCCAGCATTCAGTATGGCCCAACCCGACCCCATGCAGCCTGTCCGACACAAAGGTAAAGTCCATCTATCACACAGCTAAATGGAATTACAAGCACCCATCTCCATGACTGTAGCATACAGCCTTTGTTAAAGTAGGGTCAGTGAACTTTGCATTTGGCACTACAGTCATCTAATGAGGCCAGTGCTTTATTGCTGCTTTCTGCATTTTTCTTTAAGATGTCCATGCAGTTGGCCTGCCAAAACAGTCATCCCATTATCTCAATCAATGTCTGTTTGACCAAGTAAAAGTCCCTTCCCTCCCTTGAAGTGTGGCTTCTTCTATGAGCTCTGAGCTTATTAAACAGTGTAAACTGCACATATTGCTGAAATAACAACTAGGCAGCTGGGCTGTAACCAATATGAAGTCTTGTTGTGTCAATCTGGAAGATTAATAATATGTTAGACAACAACTGGCACCGACTCAAACTGGTAGCCATCAAAATATCTTGCAGTATAATTACATGCTGCGTCCCCTGCGATCCAAGTTATGTGAGCTCCCTGCATGCGTTCATGCATATGTTTGTGTTTGTCATGTGTGTGTGCTGTAATTCAACGTTTACACAGATTTATCCTCAAATTGCACATCTCCCAAAGTGCTGTTTAAACTCCCACAACGGATCCTTTAGTTTATTTAAAACTAGTTCCTGGTAAGAACATTTTCCTATGGCCGTTTTTTCCATGTCTGTGCGTCCATCTGTTCGTCCCCATTTAGCTGTGGTTGTACTCCACCCAAAAGGCCAGCCACTTGCCACTAGCCGGTGTTTATCTGTACCCCTGTCTCTCCTCCTCTGTATGTTCAACCCTGTATCCACCCACATCTTCTGGTCCTTTGATTGAGAGCCTCTGGGTGTTGGATGTCAGGCTGTGGGACACAGCCCTCCAGAGCTACAAATGCCCAGGCTGTAGCGCTGTACAGGATGCAGACGTCAGCAAAGTGGAAGGATGTCACCTTTGGTCTCGTTTAATCCACCGCCCCACATTATTATTGGCCGTGACGTACATTGCGATGGAGATATTACACGACAGATAATACTTTTTCTCTCCACTTCTCTCTTGCTGCACTTGTTATCAGTCAGAATCCGATTGCTAGTGTCAAAGTGTTTGCCGGTGACTCACTCAACCTAAATCCCCTCTTTAAAAAATACGATCCAACTGATGATTCCCTGGTAGCTGAGTGTAGCTGGACGGCAAACACAAGTATGTCACAGTATTTAATTGGTGACCTGTGTGACTCACTCTCCCTGGCCAGAGACGGCCATGGTGGGTGCTTTCTGGAGAATAGACTTTGGTTGATTCTTAATTGGATATGTCGCTGGTGGCTGGCTAGTGGACTATGTGATGCTGCAATCCTACTCGAGCTGTGACTCGCACTCAATTCCATTGGCGAGCAGAGACCAGGGAAAGAGTGGTTTCTAAATGAAGTGTTTTTTTTCTCTTTTTCCCGCTTGTTTTTCTTTCTTGTTGCCAACAATGTCCATAAGTGGGTGTTTGATAATCCAAATTTCACCACCAGGTCTGTACAGTTACTGTACTGAGCCCAAGTCATGGATGTTTGTTTGTGATGTCTCACAGGTACAGGTGGGCACCTCTCATCAGGACCAGAGGGTGGTGGGGTACCTCACCTCTACACATCTCCACGCCATAGAAGGTACCGTTCAGACGATCTCTCTTTCTCTCTCTCGCTCTCACTCTCGCTCGCTCTCTAGCCCAGGGTCATTCCACCTCGCCTGTATAAAAACGTACAAGCGTACAAACCCAGAACGGGGAGGAGGGGCCTTCAGCCGACAGCAGGGGGGGGGGGTAGAGGCAGAGGCGAATGGTGGTCAGTGTACAGGCATGGCGGGGACCAGGGGGGATGTTTTGATTACGTAATGTGTGCGACCCCGAGAGAAGTAACAGATGTGTCCGTCTACAGCGGCTTTGGACCACACACCTCCCCGCAGGGAACCGCACCCTGCTTCTCGCATATTTCTGATCGCACTTGCTTGCACGAATCCGCCAGTGTCACGCGTCAACGTGTTGCATACGATGCACAGCAACTTGGCTTGTGTTTTGAAGAGTGGTATGAATGTGCAAGGCTGGAAAAAGCCGCTCAACGTTTAGTTCTCCGTCCATTATTGTTTAGAAAGCAATGGCGCTGCCCTGTTGTGTTACACATTACGCCTCTGCTTCCGGTGCACCGGCATGCTACGTAAAAGCTCACAAGGCGCCGCCGGCATTATGCCAGGTTTGTTTGGTTTTGTGTGGAACAAACAAACCCATCATAATGACCGGTGTGGAAATATTGCTGTCTCTCTCTCGCTCGCTCTCTCTCTCTCTCTCTCTCTCTCTCTCTCTCTCGCTCTTGTTCTCGTTCTCTCTTCTTTGTGTACAAAGCAACCCTCAGACTTATGCAAAGAAACCAAACCTAAATCAATGAAGGCGTAACTTAAAGCATTGAAAGCAAGGACAGGAACATGCATACAGGGCCGAACGTATATCCCCCTGTCGGCACACAAACACAACAGAGCAGACACAGCTGCTTGCTCAAGCAGTCTGAAATGTATTGATACAGTATTGCTGCTGGCAGCAAAAGCAAGCTCATGCCTTGTATATATCGGAGCAATCCATCTCAGCCTGCATTGTGTGTGTGTGTGTGTGTGTGTGTGTGTGTGTGTGTGTGTGTGTGTCTGTGTGTGTGTGTGTGTGTGCGTTGTGTGTGTGCGTTGTGTGTGTGTGTGTGTGACTGTGGAGTACCTTGATGCTCCTCCCTAGCCAGAAAAAAAAAAAAAGCCAGATCATAAGATAAATGACCAAATCAACACCCCTGAGCATTGGCCTCGCGTTCCCATAGCGACCAGCTCAAGCTGTTGGAGGCGTCACAGCCCTATTTAAAGCCCCCGGTCGATGCTCCCCTCATTTTTTACCAGAGACCACGTCTCTAACCCACCTCCCGTGCTATTTCTGTGCCCCTCCTCCTACGCTCCACTGACTCTGTTGGCGTGGGTCTAAAAATAGATGCACATGGGCTATTTAAGATACATCAAAGTAACAGGGGTAAGGGGTATGGGCAAGGGAGAGAGGGAGGGATGGAGAGAGAGAGAGACAGAGAGAGAGAGGGATAGGGGTGACTGGGAGAGAACAAGAGAGCAACCTCATTCTTTTATTGCTGAAATTACTTTTTGCTTGTGTGTGTGTGTGTGTGTGAGTGTGTGTGTGTGTGTGTGTGTGTGTGTGTGTGTGCGAGTGCACCAACTGTCCTGATGACGTAGAATGGCAATTAGTGAACATATAATGACTCCACTGACGGTCACGCATCTCTCTTATTAACACACACACACCAAACACAGTTTGGTTTGCCTGCTATGATTGGTTATTTCTAAAGGTCACTGACATACGGGTCCACGCTGAGGTATATGTGCAATATTGACCTTGCGTTGTAAACGATCAAACACATGGCCCACAGGCATGACAAACACCGAGGCATACACATATCCACCGACACACACTTTGAGCTTATGGCCCTGGAGATGAAGCGGAGAGCCATGCCAGCCGAATCCCATGCCACATACACTTCCACCGATATCCTCAACACCTCTCCTTTCATTCGTTCATTGTCACACTCTCCTGTGCAATGCTGTTTTCTCTGTCACACTTCCTCACCCACTCTCTTTATCTCGCTCATTCCCTCTCATGTGCTTTACCCTCTTGTTCTACTTCTGTTATCACCCAATGGCTCATCCGCAGTTCTATCACCCTCTCTCTCTCCTTCTCTCTCTCTGTCTCTCCCTATCCCTCTCTCCCTCTCTCTCTCTCTCTCTCTGTCTGTCTCTCGTTTAGATTATCCTTTTCTTGTCTGCACTCCCTCCATTACTTCCATTCTCTTCAAAGTATTTAATATCTCATTATTGCGTTTTTCCTGCCCTGAACACTCTCTAATTTTCTCTTAAGCACTTTCAGCTTCTTACTCATCCAATCTCTCTCTATTTTTACCTCGCTCATAACTCTTTTCCTCTTCCTTCTATTTAGATTGATAAAAACAAATTGCAAAAATATTTCTTGCGCTCTCTCCAGACCTATACATCAACCTCCTTTTTCAAAACCTAAACTCTCACTCACACACACACACACACAACACACACACACACACAACACACACAACACACACACACACACACACACACACACACAACACACACAACACACACACCCCCCACACACACACACACACACACACACACACACACATACACTGACGAGCGTGTGTGTGTGTGTGTCCTGTGCGTCCGTCAGGGGATGCGTCGGTGCGCTGTGAGCAGCTCGACCTCCTGCTCCAGTGGGGGGCGGAGTTTCGCCAGTCCTCGTTTCGCTCGGGGGAGGGGGAGAAGGTTCTGGAAGACCTGGTGGCCTTTGACGTCATCCTGGGGGACCTGAACTTTGACAACTGCTCTTCAGGTAATGGCCAGCCGGAAACCCCCGGGCTCCTCACCGTGTGACAGCATGATGATCGTTGTGCCAAAGTTAGCTTCTGTGAGGGCTGATGTAGAGGACAAGTGCACTGGGAGTTAGCCCTATGCGTGTATTGAGCCGCTTGACAGGGGTCTCTAATAACTGTTTATTACGTTGACGATCATAAGCTATAGCAAGCAAATAACGCATCGGAATCACACGTGCCAACAAAGCGATTCTTATTTCACTTACTTGCACAATAAAAAAATAAAAAATAAAATAAAAATATATAATTGTACATGATAGAAAGCCGCTCAATATAAGTAAAGGGTATTTTTGCTATCTGATAGTTGATGTGATGTTATGTAAGGCCATGCTATGTCATGTCATGCTACGCTAAGTGAGATTATGTCAAGTTATGCCCAGTAGCTATGCTATTCTATGGATTGTTATGTTAGGTTATTGGTGATTGCAATCTGATTCCATGTTCTTCTTTCAGGTACATTTATAATGTGCTGCCGTAAGAGCGTGGGTCAAGGGGACTCAAAAGCTTGTGTGTGTCTGTGTGTGTGGTTGTGTCTTCCAGAGGACAAGTTGGAGCAGCAGCACGCCCTCTTCACCCAATACAAGGACCCCTGTCGCCTGGGGCCCGGAGAGGACAAACCCTGGGCCTTGGGTAAGTGTGATCAGGACTGTTCTGGAGGCTAAGCGCACGTTACACCTCCTTACACCTCCTACACCTCTAATTAGAGTTTATGCAAATTTTAAATTTGCTAGGTCGGTTGTTTTACCATCTACGGTGTCTGGGACAAAACACATCCTCTCTTGCGGTAGCGGGGTTTGCGACAGAGCCGTAGAATGGAGCTCACTGGCCCTGCTGGCCTACTCTATCTGTCAAAGGTTGACTAGTGTCTAGTGTTTTGATCCTATCAAATGGATATACAGCGATTCCCTGCCGATGCCAGCAAAAGATCTCGACCTCAAAGTGTGTGCAAAAAAAAATAAACAAGTGATCACTTGTTTATTCACACTTCATTATATTATAATGTGATCATACTCTCCAAGATGCGGTTGTTGAAGCACTCCTTTCTTCGTTGTTTTGCAGTGTTGAGGCATCAAGTGATGCAGGGAGCATGGAGATCACAGAGAGAGAAGGAACAGAGTGAGGATAAACTTAGAGAGGAGGACAGAAAGAGAAGACACCGACAAAGGAGAGACAGAGGAAAGAAGGAGAGAGGAGAGACAGAGAGAGGACAAATGGAGAGGGAACGATACGATACAACTTTATTAATCCCCCGTAGGAGAAATATGTTAAATGCAATTTTTTTATTTGCTAGGGTGGTTGTTTTACCATCTGTAGTGCTGTATATATAGAATTGCGCTTCGTTATCAGTATTTACGGTGTCTGGGACCTAAACACTCTCTTGTGGCAGCCGGGTTTGTGACAGAGCCGTAGAATGGAGCTCACTCCTGCTGGCCTACTCTATCTGTCAAAGGTTGAGAAACAGAAGAGACAGAGAGAGGAGGAACATAGAGAGGAAAGACAGAGGGGAAAGACAGAGAGAGGACAAACAGAGAGAGGAGAGACCCAGATGAGGAAGAGAGAGAGGAGAGACAGAGAGGAGGAACAGAAAGAGGAGAGACAGCGAGGGGTAGCAGAGAGAGCAGATGCTGACCACTGGTCACAATGTGTGAACTGCTGCTGCTCCTACAGTTTATACAGTACACAGACATATGACGCTTCAATTGTAATATCTAAGCCATGTGATCTATAAGACTTTAAGCTTGAGCATTTGGTCATGAGTCATGCTCCCCATCCACATACATTGCGAAATGTATATCTGCACTCAAGATGCAGTTTGTAATTTCACATTTTGCACTATTGGTTGTTTGTGCTACATCCTACAAATAAATGAACAATTAACAATATATCACTTACATTTACTTTTAGGGCATTTAGCTTTACTTACATTTGTCAACATTTGTACAATTGTCAAAAGATAGAGAAGCAACAATACATCGCTGTCTGTACAGTAGGGATGTTCATAGAACATAAGTACCAAGCACTTACAAAGCTAGGTAAACCCATTCCCTGTACACAACAAAGATAGCTGGGCTAAGTACCAATTTTAAGTGCCAGGATGTACGACATACAATTGTAATAAGTGCGTACATTAAGTTTACCCAACACGAATATAATAGTTTTTACCGCTGGGTCTTGGTCGGCCTTATAATGAAGGGATACACCCACATGGTATCATAACAGACGGACCTGAGCCATTCCAGGGAGGATGCACAGGCATGGAAAAATTATTCTCCTTTCCCTTAGGACCGACAATACCAGTTCCACCCCCGCCCTAATAGAAGCCTGGTTCACGTCGGAGTGAGGTGTACAAACATTGCATCTTGGCTCTATGGTCAATTTGGGACAATGGACTGGATGCTGCCCCCTGCAGTACAATCCTAACTTCTACACTAATCTTGATCAAAGAATTCTCTCTCTTCTTTCTTTTGTTACCTCTTTTTTTACTACTACACACCTGAGTGACATCACACACAAACACACACATCCACAACACACTTCCTCCAGGCCATTCATTTTGTGAAAGAGCATAATTTTTACCATAAGTTTCATCAAAACAAGTATATATATGTATCTGTATATATACAGGGCAGAAAGTTTGACACAGAGTGTCAAAGGGCCAGAGTTGTAAGATGCCCGTGGTTGTCTAAATCTGGATGAGCACCTACGTCGCAGCACCGAAATACACCCCCGCAACGTGTGGGCTTTAGTGACGTCAGCCAAGATGGGGGGGCTGGTAATGAGGTGTTTTGTAGGCCATTTATATTTTATGGAACAGTGAACAAGCCTGTTCAAAGTATAACTTTCAAACGGACGCATGAAGGACGGGAGGTATGAATGAAGGATGAAAGATATGTAAACACGAGAGAGAGGAAAAAATCTGTTGCAGCATAATCTGGAACACACACTAACAGTAAGGAGGGACAGGAAAATGTCTGGGAAGGCCACTGGGAAATGTCTGCGCTGTGAAATAAATAAAAACTAATAAATAGAATACTCTAGAATACTTGCCTTCAATAATATAACTTCACTTTTTTCTCGTTTGCCGGATGGGTATGCAGCCAATTAGTTTCCTACAAGAGCTCTGATAATCATGGTGAATAGAATCAGAGTGCCTTCGGAGTGTGCATCTCCTCACCAATACCAGACAGAGAGAGAGAGAAGAGAGCATTTAAGAGACGTTAGTCTGCATCGTGGACTCGCACCCTCACCATCCACACAAATCATCGGTTGCTTCAAACACCTCGTCGTCAGTTGTAACACGCCACTTGCTGTGGGGGATGTTTTTCATGGTTACATAACCCGAACCAAGCCATGAGATACTTTCAGAGGTGGGCCGTGCTCAATTTTCATTGACGAGCAACAGAGATCTGCTTGTGTGTTAGGTCGTGCAATGTCACAAAGCCTTTGTTTTGACGTTCACACTTGGATTGGCTCAGCTGATGACGTGATTTTTGCTACGCAGGTACATTGCTGGATCAAAGCGGTCTCTACGACGAAGAGGCCAACTCACCCGAAAGTTTACAAAAGTAAGTGTGGTTTTGTTCAAACAGCTATGTGTTGTGGCTGTGGTCAAAAACAGAATGGAAGTGCTCGACATAACTGGGAACACACATGCATATAAAGGTACTTCAGCCCTATGCATTGAAATGCCTTACACATGTACAAAGACGCCACTTTCAATGGGGGGCTGAAGTGAAACCCTCAACAATGATTATCGCTTGCATCCATTTGTAGTCTTTGCCAATCGGACTGATTCCATCTTACCCCCCCTTCAACGTTTCCCTCAACCTGTGTGTGGTGGTGCCTGTCCCCCCCCCCACTCTCCCCCGTCAGGGTGATGGAGAATGAGGAGGCCAGGAAGGAGTACCTGGTGTTTCCTCCTAGCAAAGCTCAGAGTCACGGAGGCGGCGGCGGCGGGCAGAAGGGCCGCAAGATACCCCTGAAGGGCAACGGACGGCGCATCGACTACATCCTGTACAGCGATGAGGGCCTGCAGCCCGACTGGAAGCTGGTGAGTGCTGTCCCATGGATGGAGACGTCCTCACCTGATGGCACTGGCCTAGCAACCTTTTTTACTGGGTCACCTTTGTACTGCAGCAATTTACTCCATTAATAAAATTAACTTGATTTTAGTAATGAACCCCCGAACCCCCAACTTGAAAGTCTCTCGAGAATAAAATGTGCCCATCCACGAGCCAATTCACACAGTGAATTTTCTCTCTAGATAATTGTATTCTTTGTCGCAACTTGTGAAAATTCCAACCAAATTGGGCAGCTATACCTGTAGCTACAACTCAAGCCACTAGAGGCTGTGAATGTTAAAACATACATAGTGCAGGTTTAGCCATCTATTCTTGCAATTGGTTATTTATGCTTCATCAAACATTCTCCTACAATGTTTGAATTTATTCAAAGCCTTGTCAAGCACATAGAATTGCATTCATCATGTCGTTTTAGGACCCGTTTTAGCCCTTGGCTCTTTGCTGCCTTTTCCTTTGGACATGAGCGTAGAGCTAAACCCACAGACCAAACCCAGACATGAGGAGTGCAGCATGATCACTGCCAAGCCAAACTGTTATGCTTCACTTGCTCAATTAAATCCTAAACCAATGTCATTGAGCTGCCACCTTGTGGCAAAGTGTAGTTACTGTAAATGGTTGTGTTCTTTTTTTTTTTGGTTCATTATTATTGATATTAAACATGTTTGATGCATATACTGTCATATAAACTATAACTGTATTGAATCGCAGATACAGCTGCGCTCATATTTGTGGAGCCTTATGATGCCCAAATTGATTGTGATGCTAACCAAAACCCATTCGATCTCCTTCCTTCCACAGGACATAGAGGAGTTCAGTTTTGTGACGCAGTTGGCTGGCATCACTGACCACCTTTCCGTTGCCGCGCGATTGGCCGTTTCAACCGGCGAGGAGGAACCTTAGGGTGCTGTACATTTTCCTGCACTGCCACCGATGCATGAAGGAAGAGACAAGAAGACATACATGAAGGAAGAGACAAGAAGACAGAGGAGAGAAATTTGAATACAACCGAGCGATTGAAAATCTGGTGGAGAAGCTGGAAGGCCCTGTGTTTTATTAGAAACGCCAGAGGGACAGACGGATGGACGGGTTGACAAACTGATAAATGGAGAGTTACAGGCCTGGGTCAGGGGGGTCCGTTTTAAGTGGAGAGGAAACAATGGAGTGATTTAAAAGAGAGAGATTATGCCAGAAGGTAGATAAGCAGGGAATTTGTATTAATGGTGTGATGAACGTTTTTCATACCCCGACAACACATACTCATGGACACACACAAACACACTCACAGAGGGTTTGATTTTGAATTTCTGATACAAATGAAGTGACAGATAACATCTCCTGATGTCAACGACAAATGGTCACTATGTACAAATTTATTTACATTGAGTTTAGGCTTTACTGACATATAAACACTCTCTCACTCTCTCTCTCTCTCTCTCTCTCTCTCTCTTTCACACACACTCTCACACACACACACAAACACACACACACACACACACACACACACACACACACACACAGTCAGACACACACAAATCAACCTTGCATGGTCCATGCTGGATCTGACCACTTTCTATGATTTTACCTTCTGGAACATTCTGATTCTCATATAATACAATGGATGACTAGAGAACACAAAGAGGATACTGAGATTGTCTTGTACAGCATCGGTAGGCCTATAGCTGTGGCCAGCACAATGAGAGGCATTGGCCACTACGCTATTTGACCTTTGTGCCGATTGGTTGGTGTTCGTCTCTTCAAGGTCATTGGTCGGTTTACCTGTCAGTTATTCACCTTACTTCTCCTGCCTTGGTCCCAGGAACCTCAACTAAAGTGTCTTTTTTCTAAAAGTCTTTCTAAAAAAAACTTTAAAAAAAGATCAATCTAGAACAGTTTTTATGGTCACTGCGCCATTTTTGTAGAGAAGTACAAATGCCTGGTAATACTTTGTGGTTTATTATTTATACTTAATTGTATTGTATATAGAGGTCAAATAAAACAATCTGCTTGACTGGAGAAAGATTGTTTTTGATACAATGCAAAGCTTGCAGACTGTTTTCAACCATTTTGTAACTGGTGGGAAGTGACAAGGCGAGAAGGACATTTGAAGTAGGTAAATTAGCTGATTCCGTGCTTGTGTTGGAATGGTGGTGGTGACTGCATGAAGGGGGCCTGGTGAGTTATCAACCAATTAGAAGGTTGTTTGGATTCAGAATTTATAGTAATTTATAGTAAAGATCTGCGTTTCCCCTGGAAATACAAGCCGACCCAATGGGACATTGCTGCATGTGGAATGCTAACCTCTGCCAATAACATTAAATAAACACACATAAGCAATATGTAAAAATCTCTTTCTCTCACACACCCACAAAAAAACATACTGTAGATATACAGTATATACCCTTACATCGCATACAATATACAGAAGGCTTGCATGTAGACATGCACGCTCGCATGCACACACAAACATTCACACTCACATATTCCCATATTTGTGTTATTATATTCAATGTCAATAGTGCAACCCCAGCAGGCAGCGGACAGCTCTCTCTAATGCCTGTGTTTTGGACCACCGCTACTTCTGCTTGTTCTCATAGAGTAGAAAAAGCTACACACACACACACCACCTTGTGTGTATGCACTGTGTGAGCAGCTGGGGTTCTGTGATTTTGAACACCCCACCTGTACCCCTACCCCCTCCACATCTGTAGCACGGCATTTATACTTTTTATAATTCCCAGTCCAAGGCCACTCACACACACACACACACACACACACACACACACACACAACAGTACACGCTATACTCTGAGGATATCCATACACGGTTCGAGCGATCTTGTGTAGAGTGGTGACGTGTGCTTAAGAGTTTACGCGTTATTATAATGATCTGTTAATTTTATCTTGTTTATCACCCTGTCCAATCTGCCAATCAGGACAAGGCAAAGCAATTGTGTATTTACTCCCTAAAAAAAACTAAACTATATCTCAGATGCTGTGTGATTGCCTCTGATTGCCAATGTTTACACTGCAGCCTTCGGCCTGTTTGCCTGTTTCTTGGCACTAGAAGGATGCATGCCTTTTGAGGGACTCTTTACACAAGACCAGATGTGTCACTTTTCAACTGCACATTCAACATCACTGTTTCACACTTTAACATGTGTTGAAGTTATGGACAGTATCGTATAAATCTGTATCGCGGATGTGTTATAAAAGTGTGTATGTGCACTCGCGTGTGTGTATGCTGAATACATGTCCACCTGACCATTTTTATTCTCGGTAAGCGCAACTGGCTGCTTTGACTCTTTTTTGTCTGTCTCTTCATAATTAGCTTTCTTAGATATGTTATGTCTTATGTTGTTTGTTCTGATTCTACGAGCATCAGAAGATACTAGCACTAAACTACAAGGTTTATACCTGTGTTTATTTCTACTCATCATTGACCACATATTTACCGTACTTTACTTTGTTTTGCTTTTGAACGCCCACTAACTGTTTAGCTTTCCCATTTCTACCAGGTGGGATTAAATGTCATGTGAATACACTATAGACCTATTATACAAAGGCTAATAAAATGTACATGTGCTCGGCTAGAATCCGACAAGTGGTGCCACAGTCTCTCTGAGGATCCACCAATGGAGTCCAAAAAAACTGAATAGGTGTGTTTGATTAGCCAATGTAGATCCGTCCATCTTGTCCATGATGCTTATACCCTGCATTTGCTTCTAGTGCTATAGGCTGCTGCTAGGCCAACGCACTTAACTAAACAAGCCATTGTATTGTGGTGGTGGGGAGTATGGGGGAACTGTCCAGTTAGCTTAGTTATATAATTTATATTTGTAACTGCAGCTATAATTGCAGTGTTTTCACTCTATTATGTTTTTTAATGCTTTTATTTTGTTTATTTGTAAGCGTTATCTGAGTATCTGAGCATTATGGGATATGGTTGAATATAATATGGTGTCCATCTTTAAGGTCAGGATCAAGTAGTCCCAATGCTTGTTAATGCCCAACCCCAGCTTATTTATATATGTTTATATATTTTCCCAAGTATTATTAAAGAAACATCTTTACCATCGATATACTGAGTTGGAAACTAAAGTTTGTAAGTGGGGTAATTGCCTCAGATGTGCAGGATCCAATAAAGTTAGAGAACTGTAGGCCTGTATTACTGTAATAATGCTTTGGGCGTCAGGTAATGTGTTACTTTAATATCCTTTTGTGTTTTTTAATATATATAACATTCTCTGTTCATTATTATTTTCTTTGATTTAAGTTACCCTCTTGTGTTTGTGTGTGTGTGTGTGTGTGTGTGTGAGGGGGGGGGGGGGGTGGGGGGTCTTTGTAGGCTTACTCAAAGGCATGCTCTCCTTTAAGAAACTGGGGAGAATAATGGCATTTCCCTCTGTAATGTGCATCTTTCTTCAGACATCTTATTTTCTTCTGCTTTTTAAAAAATGGAATTGATTTTCCCCTGTTTGTCTGTGTCTGTGTGATTATTTGAGTGTCCAAGTGTCATTTCTTTTATATGCGTCAGGGTATGACAAATTGTGTGCCTCTTGATGTTACCATGACAACATAAGTGACTAGGTGCCAACATGTAGCACTGTCCTTTTTATTGTGAGGACACAGAAGGATAGATAGATGGATAGATAGATAGATAGATGGATAGATAGATAGATACCTTAGCCCTGGGTTTTCAATGTATTTGTGTGTGTGCATACTGCTTGTGTGTAGAGTGCAATGGCCCTGTGCCACAGACCAACTAAGTAAAGGTCAAACTGAGCAATTAGGCTCTCTGAAAAACAGTTCATTTAACTCCTGAAGAAAAAATGAAATAGGCCTACACAAATTGTTGAGTCATCATGCTGCTAGTTCATCTGGCTGCTACTTTACCATTGGCCGAGTTTCTGGTGGTCAGGGCACTAAGCAATGACGAACAATTATGTGTTTGTTGACATGCACGAAAGAGTTAAGGAAACAATATACACAGAGATAGTGAGTGCTTTTTGGAGATTATAAGATGGTTATTATTGTTTAAAAAAAAGTGTGTGTGTGTGTGTGTGTGTGTGTGTGTGTGTGTGCGCGCGCGAGAGAGAGAGAGTCCATCTGTTAGCTTGCATGAGTGGGTCAGGGAGCTAAGAAGTGGTGTTTCCCCTACACTCTGCATCATGTGCACATCCTTCAAGAGGAAAAATATCATCCTAAACCATGCTGACGTTATAACATCCCCAGGAATTCACATTATTTCCACAACTTTTATAGCATCACTATAACTGCTGTGCAAGCCCTATACATGTAATGCATGTAATTCAGCAGTTCGAACCGCGTACAGTACACCTGAGCCACCGCCTGAGCCGCTATCCTGCCACCCCATGTGTTGTAGCACCTATCCACACGAGGGCGCCAGCGTGCAAAGAAACAACATTAACCCCTACAACCACTGCTTATTTACATTCCACTACGGAAAACACGAATGCACTAAATTAATGCCTTATTTGGCAGAATATGCTAATATAGGACGCAGGCTACTATAGGATCAGACGCCCAACGGAGAACCGCTAAACCGGACCGCGAGCGTTACATCACCGTGACAGTCCGCGCTGGCCAATGGGAGCGCGCCTCGCTAGGAAAATACAATCGCCTTTTTGAAAAACAGTACGCCGGAGCATTCGTCCTCCCCCTCGCTGCTCGTAGTATCCTCCCGTAGCCATATGTAATTATCACCTTACCCAAATCCACTTATTTCGGGGCGTTTGCGTCAACTACCCTTGTTTACCTCGTGTTAGACTTTAGATTAATCGACTGTGCGCCGTTGGTTCCGACGTGACCGTCCTGGGCATCGTTTTATGCCCGGCCTCTTCGTCTTCGGTGGAGATAGTAACGCGGTACAATGATCGAGCGACCAGAGACTGCGGTTCCGAGCATTGCTGTAAGTTGACTTTTCCACAATATTAAGACCCGTTCTGCATGGTGTTACACATCAATGGTCGCATCAGGTGATAGGCTTCTGACCCCGGTAACATATCCTAGTTTGCTTACTCGTAGCATGATGGAGAAGTAGCGATTCAACAAGGTAAGTTAGCATTTGGGGGGTCGTGTTTGGGAAGAAATGTTCAGGACTCGAGGCCTCAGCAGAGCATCTTTCTGAAGACATTCCGAGTCTTTGCATGGCATTCAATATGCCATGCAAAGACTTAAGCTTTTGCCTGTTCACGATTTAAAAATGCATATATATTTTATTCCGTCTATATTTTCCGTCCGTTGATTCTTTCAACATTCTCTATCGTTCCTTTGGCACCAAACATCCTCTCTATCCCAGCGTGTCTTCCTCCACGTTGGTTATTCCAGCCTGCCCCTCGTCCTCCACTTCTATGAACTCTCCCATCATTGGTCTGGTTCGATACCATAGGTGGTTAATAATAAACTATGCTCTGCCGATCAATTGAATTATCAAGGCCATTATCAAGGCCAGTCACGGCTGGACAGTCGTGGACGGGAGAGAGATGGAGCAACGCTTGGTCCTTTTTAATGAGGCCTGAGTGAGAGAGAGAGAGAGAGAGGTGTCGAAAATAAAGTTTATTTGAATATATTAAATATTATTGACAATCTGCGAGAACACAAATGTCAAATAAGGGGCTATGTAAACCGAGGGACAGGAAGACTAAAGTCTCATTGGCATTCATCCACCTCTTCTTGTATTATTTTCTTTCTTTACTGCTTGCTTTGCTTGCCAATTAAACAGTCCTACTGCCAGAATAATCCGTTGCTTTTGCAGAGTTCAGTTCAGCTTCCGTATACGAGTGCTATCGTATTGGCTGCACCTTATGTAATAGACCCATGCACCTTGTGTGTGGGTGTATTCGATGCGGATGGAAAGCTCTTCAGGCATGTACGTTACTGCATGAATGCTTAAAATCTGTCCGCTGCCACAGTAAGCAGTGTGTAACACGCCAATGAGGGCCATAGGAAGTATTGATCGTGACATTGCTCTCTTATCTGTCTGTTTCCGTCCTCTTTCTCCCACCTTTTAAGCCTGGAAGCCTAAAAAAGGGAAAATATTAACTTAAAGACAGCGTTGTTTTGTAGAAATGTTTAGCATCACTTTTACATTCTGATCTCTTCATGACCATGTGCCATTATTACATACAGCCACTATTATATATTTTAAAGTGAGCTCCAGTTGCATGTGTGTACAAGCCTAGTCATTATAGTTTGCTTACCACATAGGTTATAACTGCTGGATTTGGCCTGCTACTGGCCCAGTCATGCACACACCTTCTTCAGAGTTCTTCATTGAGGCAGAGTAGACAGTTTGGCGACACCTCATAACTGGAGCCATCTGACGACAAAGGAACAAATCATCAAAAAGCCTTGAGGGGGGGAAAGGATGAATACCCTTTTAAACCAGGAAGGGATATCTCCCATTCTGGCTAAAGGGGTGATTCCAGACCAGCGGTGCATTAATCAGAGGTGCTGATATGGGCAGGCCAAATACACATCACATTCTTAGACCAGTTGGATGCTATTTGTAGTCAAGGGACCTGTTGAGGTCATTAGGGACGGGAATCAGCAGGGATCTCCCTGAAAATGAGAGCCTGATAACGTGTATTCTAATGAGTGAGGCAGCCTGCCTTTCCACCTTTTGGTTTACTTCACATCCGCCACCCGACCTTTACTCCTTACTTTTATTAAAAGGTCACATATTATTACTCAACACCTGGTGTGAGTGTGATTAGCTGCTACAAGCCGTTTCGAAAATCTGGCTCTTCTGACAGAAGTGGGCGTGACCTCCACGATGTTTACTGGTGGATCAGTCTACCAGCCTACGCAGTGGGCCGAAGCAAACTTTGCTCATCTATCCGTCATACAGCTAGGTGGACACGCCCACTTGTGATGTCAGAAGAGACAGATTTTTCAAAACGGCTTGTAACGGCGTATCACACCCATACCTGGTGGTATAATATGTCACCTTTTAAGGTGCAATCTTTTGGACTTTAAGTCACCTGTCAGAGAGGGACTTCCCCAACTCCAGCTCTCTGAAGCCCCGCTGCCTCGACCTGGTCCCGCCTTGCTTTGCCTCCTCCCGTTGAAAGTTGTTAGCACAGCTGCACTTCAAAGAGGCTCTGTTGCGGCAGGACAGAGAAATGCTATTGGCAGGCTTGTCAACATGTCACTGTGTATACACACACACACACATACACACACACACACACACACACACACACACACACACACACACACACACACACACACACAC
>JAOPUD010000162.1:15089379-15100638 GCA_027122715.1 Trisopterus minutus
TGTGTGTGTGTGTGTGTGTGTGTGTGTGTGTGTGTGTGTGTGTGTGTGTGTGTGTGTGTGTGTGCGCGCGCGCGCGCTTGCGTACATGCGTGCGTATGTGCGTGTTTCTCTGTGTGCGCTTGCGTGCGTGTGTGTTTGCGTGTGCATAGATGTAATTCAGTCGCTCCTGCAGGGGGCAGTAATACGCCTCGCCACGTTTAAACCACCAGAATCTCCACAATAGAAGAAGAAGACGTCTCGTTTGTTTGTACTGGGCTGCTCGTCAGAAGACCCGCTGAAATTCAAAGTTTGAAGCGCAGACAGTGGACGTAGTCATGTGTCCAACACCCATCTGATTTATATATTTCTCCATTTCTTTCAGGTGGCTATTCAAAGTCCTCGTTGAATAGTTCCTGGTGACTGGAATATTGCCAGTACATATTTTTGGGTAAGCAGTGGTGAGCGGACGGTTAACGGACGAGCTTTGTCTTTCTGTGTGTAACGTTAGAGCTGCCGTCGCTCACTTAACTACCGAATATCTGGGTTAATGCGAGTTAAATGAAGTGAAATGTACAATTTCCACTGAGAATGAAAGTGAATGTATCAACGGAATTAGCTGCTTGTGGATAATAGAGATGTGTTAACTTAAAGTGTAAAAAGTGAACTTCTGCGTTGGTTGTGAAATGTGTGCCGGGCGTTATCACATTCCAGAACATGCATGTATCTTTTTTTTTTTTTTTTTTTAATACTGTTGAACAATGTTTTATCTCTTTGTTAAATCGTACACTATTTAGTCTGGTGTACTATTTGTGTCTTATTGCATTATAATTAATTTTAGATTTACTTCTTTGGTGAACATCGCCCTATTAAATATAAAACTTGACCTCTTTCTCCACCCCCTTCGAGTTGACTAAGCTGTCAGTGGGTTTCCTCCACAGAGCTCAGCATGGAGCCCCCAGGCAGCGGCAGTCAGCTGAAGAGGCAGAGAGCCCCTCTGTCAGACTCTGAAGACAATGTCTTCTCATCCTCAGGTGCATGTGATAGACATTATTTTCAGATTGTAAACGACACTGTCCTAAAACGTGTTAAAGCATATTGTTTCTTTGTGCCCAAAATTGTATCCATGACAGAACGTCACGATGGGCAAAAGCGCCAACGCCTGGACCCGGCAGGTCAGGAGAACCTCAGCCCTACAACATCTTCTGGCCGTTCAACCGAGCAAGCGCTGAAGCCAGACACACCGGCCATCAACTCTGTGCGCTCCCGGGTGCAGCAGCTCACCCAGAGACGAGAAGGTAAGACTTCTCGTCTTAAGACTTATTAAGACCTTCATATTTAAATGTGACATACACATTTATACAAGGCCTCATCCCAAGCCAATAATATGGATAATTTATGTCAATAGGTGTACAATATTATGTCTGATGCATGTTGAACATCAGTGAATATGTGCAAGCCTATATTGATGTTGTGGCCAGTGAATTCAAGGATCTGCAAATGTAGAATGAAAACTATTTTAGACTTTTTTGACATCAACATACAAATTCCTCCAAAACCTGAAATGAGTCACGCATTGCTTGGATTGCTTACATAACTACACCTGCTTAGGTAATGCCTTGCAGTTGATAAGCTCTCTGTTTTCATAGTCTTAACAAGCATAGCCTTCCGAAAGAAAGATGGCTGTCAAGTGAGAACGTGTTAGACCTCACCTGAGCCGTTTTGAACGTGCAAATACCTGGATGAATAATGGACAATGGCCTGCCTGTTACTAATTTCAGGAGGACCTGTCCTGGTGCCGAGGTGTCTGTCCGATCCCGGGGCTGACAACCTGTCCATCATCCTGCACAACAAAGGCTTCACCCAACGTCTCCTAGGTGAGAATATGCAGAAAATTGTGCAATGAAAGTGTAGACATAGCTATTTTTAGTTGTTAAAACAATATTATATATATATAATATAAGTACATCATGAACAATTTGTGTTTATGGAATTGTTACGCCTCATTCCAGCATGTGTCTTAAATAGGGTTAGCATTGCCTATCAGTTTCCCCCCATCGTTCAGAATTATGTTTCTATACATATTGATTTGATTCATGCAGAGCCATTATTTCGCAATACATGTATGGATCTATATCTTCAGCAAAACCCCATCAATTGTTTAGATTGGAGGAGTATAGATTGTTATAGCTATCCACCAATGAATATATCTCAGTGTTTCCCTCTGAAATTTGGGGGGGGGGGCTGTCGCGCTCTCTCTATTTTTTAGACAACTCAAGACCCTCTGCAACGTAAGCACACGCACGCTAAACTGATTGGCTTTCATCACGATTCGCCAGACTCTCATTTAAATAAAGTTCAAGGATTGCCAACTTGGATTCGGCTGCAGAAGGCTATTCTGCACAGTCGCAGGCAGTTCGCAGGCAGACGAACTTCGTGCTCTCATGCAATCCCAATGAGAGCGACACGAACTTCGTCTGAGCAAAAAACAAAAACAAACAAACAAAAAAACAACATGTGCACGCAGAGACTATGGTGGCCGAAATTAGACTATGGCGGGGCGCCATAGTCTCATCAATGTGTGGGAAACACTGTATCTCTTGTTATCTGAAGCCAAATGCCCTGTGGTTCTCTCACTAGGGGAGGATGAGTTCCATCAGCGCATGGAGCGGTTCAAAGCCCCCATCTTTCAGCCTAGCCCCAGCCTGGTCCCTTCAAGTCCCCGCACCTGCTCGGATCTAGTCTCTGGCATCCAACAGAAACTCCAGGGCAGCCTGACCCCCAGCTCCAAGCAGGCGGTATTCATACGCCAGGTATGTGGCTTTATCACACGTTTATACGACGAAACATTGACTAACATGACTTGGATTTAGACTAGACAAGATAAACCTATCTTGCTATGGCGGCATGGTTTGGGTGAAGCTATCTTTCCAGTATTTTAATGCTGTGGCTACGATTTTAAAAAATTAATATATTTCAAGGGTTGTTGTGCTTCAAAAACCTTTTGTTGAGTTTTTCCTGCATATGCAAACATGTAGAAAAAAATCTCGACCAAGACCTTGGTCCTACATTTATATTCAGTTCCTCTGCTTTGTTTGTCCTTCAATCAGGAGAGAGAGAAAGAGCTGCGCCTGCTAAATGCTCAACCTATCAGTGAAAATGCTTGGCTGAAAAGAAGCTCATCCGATCCCGCAATATCTGAGGTTAGTTAACAGATTGGCTTCCCCTATGGGGTCTTATCAAACCTCATTGATCATTAATGTGCAGACAAAACACAGCCCCAACTTTTTTTAAGAATTGTCTTCCCCCATGGGACATCAAATCTAGCTACTTCCATTTTAAAACAACCTGTGTAAATCCTAGAAGGGGAGGGCCTCTCCTGGCCCCTCCCCCTCCACCTGGACACCTCATGGATTTAGAAGGAAAGTCCACTGGCCTCCAGTGCACCCCTGGGACGTGAGTCAGCGTGTTACGGATATCTGAACTATCGGAGGCACCTGCTGCATGGGCAGCCCTATCAGCAGAAGGGGGTGGTGTCCCATTTAAGCACATTGGCATTAGGGGAGCGTTAATGTCAATATTTAATGAAGTGTAGGTACTTTCTGTCTCCTTTTTGTAGTTGGACACACATTTCTTTTAAGGCTTCACATTTCTTTGGTTCTATGGGCTCCACAGTATAAAATGGTGTCTTAAGTGAAGGAGGATATCACCTATTGTCACTTCACCAGTCATAAAGAGTTCGGAATAACTTGCTTGGTGTGAAAGGGTGACACCTCATGGTATTATGGTGCTTTGACATGACATGGGTATTTCACATTCACTGTTAGACAAATCCATTCTTATTGCTTTGGACAAAGCAAACTGACAGATTTGGAGCTTTCTGGTAAAGTAAAACTCCAGTATTTTGTGTCTGCTAGTCAACAGAACTCAGTGGCACAATGAAGCTGGATTTTCTAATCTTTGATATAACTCTAATAACTTGTTTTCCAGCAGGGTGATAACTCTGCAAATTCGGCAGATGGAAGTTTCACTGAAACTCTTGCTATTAAGTCAGAGAAGGAAAAGGAGAAAATCACAGGTAAGATAATATTGCATGCCATTGATCCAATACATTTTTTTCAATTCAGCATAGGCAAAGTGTCTATGATATTGACAAAAGGGTCAAATTAATAACAAATTAACAAATTAAGTCCATAGCATATCTATAACCAGAAATTAAAATGTCATTGAATTGCAGATTTATCATACAACTACAATTCGTATAAATAAATAGTTTTACTTGGAAAAAGAGCACAGGCATTTTGAGAAACCCAACAAGTACGTTTTTAATCTGTTTCCGGTCTGTGTTGGGAATAGGGGTGTAACGGTTCAGGCTATTCAGGGCTCGGTTTGTTTCACTCTTTTGGTCACTTTCAGTTTGGTGCATTTCTATAAACCTAGGAATGGCTCACCCTGACCTTTTTGCTCCATTCGTTGTCCGTCTTCAAACATCAATGTCTACCCTTACAAAAAGGTTAACTTCTACCAAGGTATAGCTTTTTTTTTTTGACTTTATTTTATGGAAAATAAACATAATGCGAAATTAACCAATGGGCGATAATCGTAACCATGCATTTAAATCCAGCATCTTGCAGGATTTCACTGCAGGATACGGTTGTAAACGCTATAAACACGTCCGTGCCTTAAGGGACTTCTTGATAGTGGTCTGAGTTAGTTGAACAATGTTGACTGAAGGCTGTAGACAGAGCTAGTTCGTTGTTGTTTAGGTTGAGCCCCTGCCGGCTTCTCTCCCCGTGCCCTTGCCAGGGTTACATTGTTATGGTGTTGTGTAGTCATAACCGGCTCCACATGGTTGATGTACTCCCGTTAGCAGGCTATAACTAATGCATGGCGTTCACTGAATCAATCAATCAATGCTATCCCTGCAATGGCATTTGTCAAGGCATAATCCCAATGTACCTACACTTAAACAACGCTGGGTCGAACAACCCCTCACCCGGTCTGCTCACTGAATCTCTACCAACTTGACTGCTGTCTCTGACTTTGTTATCACTAGTTGTCATTTTTACTGGTTTTGTATATAGTCCCACTAATATTTAGTATCGTTCTTAATAATAGTAATAATGGCTGCGACTTCAAAATGTGCTAAAGTGAAACGTCATTATTTTTTCGTATTACACACGTTTTTGACGGGAACCATAACTGCCCTCGTTGGTAAACATCTATAGATACAAATACATACTTGTTAGTGTAGAGATGTGTTCATCTTATTACTCGACAGGTGAACAGGCACAACGTGACACCCTGACTGCTGCCACTCATGTAGAGCTTGAGAGATGCAGTGAATCTGAAGAGAAGAAAATGTGTAGGGAGCCAGACTCCCCTAAAGTCCAAAGAGACAACAAAGAGAAGGAAGAAGATGGTTCTGTGAGGGAGGAGGCGGTTATGGGGTCTCATGTTCAGCATTGGAACCCCTGTGAGCTATTCATTGATGAAGATCAGAGTGATTTAGAGTCCCCTCCTGGGAAGGAGACGAGCGGAGAGACCCTCGAGTCGCCTGTAGCGATCGAAACAGGAGCCTCTGAGGCTCTGTTGCTGGAGGGAAAGGAAGAGCGTGGTGGCTCCTCCCATGGCGAAGAGGAGATGGAGCCCTCCACAGACGAAGAACAGCGGCTGTGGCACTACCCTCCGGTCGGGGAAGACGGGGAGCGGGAGGCCACCGTAGAAGCCTTGGACGAGCGGGGAGAACCTGAGGGGGAATCCTGCCCTGCCGGGGAGGAGCAGGGGAAAAGCCCGCGTCAAGGTGCACAGCCTGGCGTCCAGGACGGGGATGATGGCCATAACCTTGCATTGGTTCCGAGGGGTTCTGAAACTCGGGAACCAGAGGAAGCCGCCATAGAGGGTGACTGCGTCGAGTCAGAAGTCAGCCCTTTGGCTGAATCCCTCAAAACTGAAAAGGCCATCAGGAAATGTTCTAATGTTGATACTTTCCATGGAGACGGAGGGGCCTGTGATGAGGATCCAAGGCCGACCGTGGACACGTTCAAACAGACAGCTCAAACAGACAAAGAAACGGATGTGGATGTTAAGGGACCAGCAGAACCTAGCAGTCTGGAGCGGACAAAGCCGTGTGGCAGAGCAAGCGACCATCAAGCTATGACAGACAGCAACCCTGCACACAACCCTGGCGCAGTTGACGACATGGCTCCACTGGACCAGCGTGATCCCCCGCACTCTGATCCAGAGGAAGTAGCTCAGACACCATCAGAGGACCCAGTGGAAGGACTGGAGCCAGGGCCCCCTGATGGAGGACCCCGTGTTCCAGATGGGTCAGCACATGACAGCCAGACGGAGGAGGCACAGCCGACAGACGTTAGAGGCATTCAGAAGAAAGTCACCTTTATCATGGAGCCTGAGCTTATCAATGATTCCCTCCTATCGGAGGCAAATACTTCGCGTGAGTCCCAAGCCGAGAGTAGCTTTTCAGGTGAGATGTACACATTTTGCTTAGAAATCCACGGGGGGTGAGCACTTCGGTTGGCTGTGGTGGATACTTGGAAACGTGCAGGACAGAAAAGAACACACCAAAGCTTGATGAGAATTAGTGGTCCTTTTTAGGGAATGGGTGTGCGCAATTGCCAGTATATTGAGTAATGCAGCTCCTGCTTCGTGTCTATCCACAGGAGAGCTGAGCTTGCATGACGAGACCAACACGGCGGAGATGATTGACCAGATGTTTGAGGAGGTGCTGGAGTACGCCGGACGCATGGAGGAAGAGCGGAGGGACAACGAGGACACGGAAGACCGTGACAGTGGCATCGGGACCTACACCGGAGACAAGAGCAAGACAGACACAGAGTCTGAGAAGGAGAGGAGTGAGGAGGAGGAGGAGGGGGGGGAGAAGCCCACGAAGAAGAGCAGCGAGGAGGAAGAGGGAGAGAACAAGGAGCCGGACACCAGTGAGGACGAGCTGCTGACCTTCCCTCCCAGTGGGATCCTGTCTCCTCTCAGCAAGTCAGTAGAGGCTGTGGTCACTCCTCTGGTAGGTACCACATCCGTCCCGTCAGGCTCTTTAGATGCTAGGGGCTGTTGATCTCATGCATCAGGTTGGTCGTCTTCCAGTGGTCGCCAGCCGAGGCAGAACCTAAGATGAAAGTCAACCAATAACATTTGTGCGACTTTATTTTTAATTTAGTTATTTATTGCAGGTCTGAATAGTATTTGAATAGTTGTTTGTCTTGAATAATAGTTTGTTGTCTTTGTTTGTCACTCCAACACGCAGCGTCTGGCCGTGTCCACTCCCCCATCTCTGCTCCTGACTCCAGAAGAGGAGGCATTCACAGCCCCTGCACCGGAGTCTGCTCCCTTATACAGGTAGCTAGCGTTCCAGCAATCACTTGATTCTGTATCTATGCTACAATCTACATATCGCCGTTAACTTCGTGACATTTACAGTATAGAGTTGGTCACCCCACACAGTTTTGGACGGGTAGTGTAAAAAAAGTAAAGTAAAAAGATTTAATTCTGCTGGAAACTGTGTTTAAATTGTATCATGGGTCTTCTGTTATTGTAGTGTTTCTGTGACTGAAGGCAGGGGTGTGAATTTGCTTGTACCTCTCATTGACAGCATTGATGCCTACCGCACACAAAGGCAGAGCAAGCTGCCTGCCATTCAAAGTGTGACACCTGCAGTTCAGAGGCGGGCCCCAGAGAAATCCCGCCCTCCACCCTCTATCAACACTAAAGAAAAGATTGCGGTGAATACTACAATAAGCAGTTTTAAGTCATACTATATTATATAGTAGTCAACATGCTCTCACTCACTGCCTTCCAAATGCAAATCCAATTGATTTGGTCTTAACTGATGTTTTATAGGCGTAAGAAAGGATAATAAAGTCCTCCCTGATGGGTTCAAAGTCATATAGTATGATGACTATTGTGTGTGTTTGTTTTGGTGCTGCGATGGCCCAGGCCCTCAACGACGAGGCTGGGAAGCTGCAGACAGTGATCTCCCAGACCCTGCAGGCACTGGGCTGCTGCACCGATGAGACCCACGGCCGGGGCTCCCTGGAAGAGGCTGAGGCAGAGAAGCTCCTGCTGGTCTCCTGTATGTACTGCGCCGCTGGGCTCATCCTGTTACAGCCTGCACTTAAATTCATACAATGCAAACAAACTTTATTATGGGCCGTGAGTGGAAGGTGTTCAAGGACCATACTGTTTTAGTGGTAAACTTGAGCATAGTGGTTTAGAATTAATTAATTAATAAATAAATATACAGTTGCTTTATGCATCATTATTCAACGTTGGATAATGATTCAAGTAGATTGCAAATACTTAAAGTACATACCCCACCTTTTTAATCTCCATTACTTTTTGTAATGGCGCTTTCATTAATCATATGTCATCTGTTCCAGGTGAGAAGCGTGCAGCCCTGCTGGCGGAGGTGACCAGGCTGAGGGATGAGAGGGGTTCAGCCTCTGAGGAGCCAGCGGCAGCTGATGGGGACTACATCTCCCAGCAGCCCTGCAGAGGGACTGTCAGTATCGGCAACGTCCAGCTCCCCCTCAAAGTGGAGTTTGTCTGCTCATCTCGTAACCGCAAAGGTATGGCACCCAGAAACCATCATCCCGTTAAACTAATTGTTGGTGTTGGTGTCTCCAGCTTTTCACTGCATAGCATTCTTTCATACTCATCATCATTGCTATTGAAGCATTCACAATGGCTCAGCAGGCTATATTTATTACGGGGCTCTTCTCAATGCTGTGGAATGCTCCATTCACTTGTATGGGCCTTCCCGACTTCCGGAGGTCAATTCAGTGTCAATAATGACCGCTGTAAAGGAAAGTGAATTTATTTTGCCTCTGATTCGCATCTTTCGTATCACTCCGCAAGTAGGTCGGTAACTTATCAACCCCAGCATAGTCGGTTGCTAAGCGACGTCAACGTCTTTGGCGGACTATTTCTCTGCTGATCAACACTACGAATGATGGTAACAAATAAAATGTAGAAAGACACACCGTGTGAACTTATTTTTTCGTATTGGCAAGTAGCCGTGTAATAAGCGGGATAACGTATAGAACATAATCTGTCATCATCGGGAAATAAGCCCCAGCAGGGTGAACCGGACACTGACGCGAAGAGGAGGTGTCTTGCTTCGCCGTGATCTATACATTATTCCTTACATATATACTATAGAATAGAATGTATTAAACTCAACTTGGTTAACAGTGATTGCATTCATTTTTCTGTTGCACTGTATAAGGTCGCCCAAGTCACTACTTCTTCATTCTGATTCGCTACGGCCCCTGCAACATTGTGGCAACTCCATTGGCCACAGCTGCAGACGCCAAAAACGGAGACACGATATCATTCCCCACCTCTGTCACTTTGTAAGATATAGCCTCCGGCCTTTTATTATTTTAAATGTTCACTTCTTTTTTTTTTCCCTCAGCTGAGGTAAAAAGTTGCATATGAAAGTCTGGTAAAACTTCTCATGTTCAATATATATATATTGATCTTTAATCTATTTCATGTTTCAGAAAGGACATTCGCTCCAGCTTTGAGATTGACGTGGAAGTCTATAGCCTGGTACTATTCATTTTTTTAATGATGTAATTGACCCTGAAAAAGCCACACAAAAGAGACACATCACTTGATTCAGTTCTGATTCCATTTGTAATGGACTTCTATTTTCCAGTCCCACGCATCAGGGAGTACCTCCACTGTGGAACGCATCTCAACAAAGCCGCGGGTAACTGATACTATTACTATATATGTAGTACAGTATATATACAAGTTAAATGAATTGAGTGAAAGAACATTGGATTTACACACTCTGCCTTTTACACTTACAGGTCACCCCAAGGAAGCTCCTGAGTACAATCACTGTGAGTTTTACCCTCATAATGTTGACAGGGGGACAGTTCAATTGTATAAATAATACACTTTGTATCAAACATTCAAATACTTATTTTGACCTTTTCCTTCTCTAGCATCGGTCCAACAACAGTTTGACAGGTATGTGGTTTGCCTCTCCTTTCGTGGCATTTATCCGGATAGCTTTTTTCAATACTCGTCATCTGCTATGATAAGTAGCAGTTGTTGAAATCATATTTTTATATGTATCCAGAAACGCAGCAAATATGTATTTATGTAGCATACCCAAATTGAACACGGGACAGAAAAACACCATGTGTTTCAAGTTGCTCTTGTTTTTACTACGTATGTATTTAGGGTCCATAATTTCTGTATTGGAGGTTTCATAACGTTTGCATCTTTTCTAAACTGATCGGCTGTCTCTGGTACAGCTTCCACACTGCCTGCCCTGAACACACGTCGCTCCAGTAACTTCTGTCTGGTGGGCTCCCATAAGATTACTCTGTCCTCACTGGGACAGACCAAGTTCCCTCTGGATAAGGTACGTTGCTCTCCTTGGTGCATCACAACTGATGCTCAAAGGATGGTCATGCATTCATATGGATTTACATATTTGTATATTTATCCTTTCGGATACAGTCGGTGATGGTCAGATGCCACTGCATCACTGTTTCTAAAAGAATACATTGACATTTTCTCATATCTAGCCTCAAGATAAACATGTTGATTTGTGGTAGAGTTCCCTTTTTTGTGTTCATTACATGTTCATTTTGTTATTGAACTCTTGTTAATGGGTCTTTGGTTTAAATCTTGACAAGAGTTGTGCAGATAAATAATAATTTTATTGCCCGGATTACATTTAATGATAGAAAGATGTAATTTAGTAATATTTTCTTAACATGTTTCTGTTTAAATCAGAATGCTTTGAAACTATTTTGAAGGTGAGAAGGACCCCATCTGAACTTGTTTGGTTATAATAGACTTCATAAGCCTTTCAGAAACACTGGCATGGTGGCTGTTTTTGTCCCTGTACCTTTGTTATGAATGACATTTCACAGTGAGATTGAGCACAGATGGCCAGTGTTAAGTAATATTTCCATGGGCACTTGCATGGGTATACCACACTATGGTGAAGGGTTTGCACTATGCACAGAGATCAGGCCACGTTGATGTCGCTTGGCAGCACAGTACAGTACCTCACTCCCACTTTTCTGAGTCATCTTTTTTTCAGCACTTAACTGGGTGTCACTGGTGATGTAATACGTCTCTTCCTCCCTATGTTTCCCTCCCCCCTCCCCTTTCTCCACTCAGATGAAATTTGATGGGAAAATCAGGAGGCTCCTGGGAGATGAGTTTCAGGAAAAGGTTTTCTGCATGTTCAAATCCTCTGTGCCTCTCACCCCCCCA
>JAOPUD010000162.1:15113955-15146359 GCA_027122715.1 Trisopterus minutus
GTGTGTGTGTGTGTGTGTGTGTGTGTGTGTGTGTGTGTGTGTGTGTGTGTGTGTGTGTGTGTGTGTGTGTGTTTGTCCTGCTGTTGGGGTTTGGCAGATGTTGGAGGAAAACGTGCGTGTTGCCTTGATGATAGGAGAATCCTTGCGAGACCAGACAATACAAATGGGACTCTACGAGATGGAGAACCTACTAAACAAGTGTGTATCTGAGTGTGTGTGTTTGTGTGTGTATATTTTTGTGTATGTGTTTATGTGTTTGATGGAGAACCTACTAAAAAAGTGTGTGTGTGTGTGTCTGTGTGTGTGTTTCATTATCTTTATACACTGTGTCAGTCTTCAAGCCTTACGTATATAATAATCCCATGGGTCTACAAACAAGGAACTCTTATCAATCAATTGAAACAAGCCTTTTATTTGTCCCTCTCCTCCTCCTCCCTTCTTCTCTCTCTCTGTTTTGCTGTCCTCTAGGTTTCGGGAGGCGCTGGTTGAGTTTGGTAAAGAGCATCGCAAGGATCAGAACAACAGCCAGAACAAGCTGTACCTCCATTACCTCCTGGCTTCTATCAGCAACTGCATCGTTCTCAAGTAAGACCCAGACATGGGGACAGGGGGCATTCTGGGAACAGGCAATCGCTTCAGCTCTGTTCTGTTCTGTTAGATTGATGCTTGTACACAGGCTGTGTACAAGGAGTGGAGCAATTAATTGTTTATTTATTGACAGAGAATGAATCGGATAATAATCAGTGTTGCTGTTATTAATTCATCGGATATAAAAACCTTTTCCATACTATCAATGAATCATATGGCTCCTTCCTATGCGCTTCTGTACCGTAATCCTGAAACTGAATATTTCATGAGCAAGACTGTTACCACCACAGGGTAGTGCAGCAACATTTAGTTTCATTTAGACTTTTGAACATGACTAGATGAGCTCATATGGGAAAACCTTTTGAGAAACTCTCTTTTTTTTCGAAAACATACATTCAGTATGTGTTCCTCTGTTTTCTAGTGAGCACATGTCCAAACTATATTAAAAGCTCCAATAAACTAATGAATTGAATCCATAATAACACTATAACAGAGTCAGCAACCGTGTAAATGTCTGTTAGTTCATTGTTTAATGTTTAGTGTTTGGGTACAGCATCATTGTGCCCCTTTTTGGGATAGTAGCCATCTTGTTGTAATTGATTAGAAAAGTCTTTGAGGTTAGGGTTGTTTCACTCCCAGTCGTAAGGTTCTGCATTCGGACCTCAATGTACGCATTCCACCTGTAGGTAGCTTTGATGAGCAACGCATGACCATCCACATTAACGAAAAATATCCCTTTAAGACGCTTTGGATAATATTGTGTGCTAAAATAGTAAAGGCTATTTATTCAAACCGTCATTTTCTAGTTCCCATATTTATGCATGGCGTAAATAGCTGCAGTAGCAAAGTGTGACAGTGCAGATATAATCAACCTCTGGCTACAGGGCGTCCACAGAGGGCCTGCAGCGGCAACAGTCGTCCCCCTCCGCCTGCCTGTACTCCCGCACCCCGCCCAACCCCATGGCTGCCCTGGACCGCGCCGTGAGGCGGGCCTGTCGCCTAGCCATGGACCAGCTGCTGCTGGAGCTGCAGCCCGTGCTGCAGGGCCTGCTGAGCCGCCCCTGGCTGGCCCAGGGGAACCCCTCCACCCCCATGGTTTGCCGGGTCCTGGAGAGGCACCTGGAGCTGTATCTCCGCGTGCGCCCGCCCTGCCAGCAGGTCAGGGCAGCCACCGCCGTCTGCTAGACCGACTGACCAGAGATGTTGTTGTGTTCCGACGATATAGCAGGGATATAACAGGGATTGTATATGAAACAATCATTTAAAAAGTATTCGAAATACAAAAAATGAAATTTAGAAAATTTAAACGCATGCATACATACGTACGCACACATTCATCCCTTACATACGTACACACATACATCAACTAGTAATCGACAAAGGCCAATATAAAATGCGGTGTGAGTCAACCTGCCTGTTAACGGCAGCCTCCCCCCCCCCCCACCTCGACCCCCAGCGTCTGCAGGAGGAGGCCCAGTGGATGCTGGTGGTGGAGTACGTGCGGGCCCTCATGCACAAGAGGATGGCGTGCCGCAGCGCCGGGGAGAGGCTGCAGCTGGCCCAGCGCATCGCCCAGGACGACCTGCAGCTCAGAGAGCTCTTCGCTGGCCTGGTGGGAAAACTTCTGACTCCTCCTCAATGTATTTTTTATACAAAACAAACAAATCAAGTTTGCACACCCGTGGGTCGGACGTCCAAACTCGATGGGGACAATACTTGGGCAGAACAATTCAGCTTTTAAGTTAAATAAAAAAGATAAAATGTTTAAAATGTTAAACATATTGGGATTAAGTTTGAAACAGATTCAGTATCGAGGTGTGTCTTATGTAAGGCAGCATCTGTCTTTGATGTCCCTAGGAGGGTGAAGGATCGGTACCTGAGGTGAACCCGCTGGCCTTGCTGCCTGTCCTGGCCGACTTCATCCGGCTCAAGGACCCGTGCATGTTGAGTCTGGAGGTGTCCGGGGTCGTGACCAAGTACCCTGACATCAGGTCACACCTCCTGATTCTCCTCTGACTTCCTTTCAGCATATTGGCTAGCAGTCAATACATAATTATAGAGTAAACAAGATGTGCAACAGCACATACGATGAAGGCAAAGTAAGGTAACCTAAACTGGCAGAGAGTCCCAGCTGGCTTGAAAAAAATACAAAATAGAAACTCTTTGACTTTATGATGCCATACCATAGCATATTTTTTTACAATCACCATAAAAGCCTAACTAACCGTCTGTCCTCCTACCCCTCCCCAGTGAGGAGCATGTGTGTGTGCTGCTGGACATCCGCGGTGACGTGACCCGGGACGTGAGGGGCGCGGTGCTGGATGTGCTGGAGCAGAGTGCCCCGCCCCTTCCTGCCGGCTACCGGCCTATCTTCACAGACATCCTGGTGCCTGCCTCCCCTTTGCCCTTCTGCCTGCTCACCGCAAAGTGTACCTGAGCTCTGGACTGCTGCACTACAAGAGGACAGAGGCCGGCTGGCTGTGTGCCCTCACTCGACCTCGTTTTGTCTGCCTCAGTTTTAGAATTAAATGTATGGACCTTCTGTTTTCAGATGGATTTGAGATGGATTATGTTACAGAGGTTTAGACATTGTTCATTGCTGGGGGTTTTTCTCTCACTGATTTGCTGCAACAATTTAGGAAGGACTGACATTTGCTGCAAAGGTCTGCAGTCTGTACAGGAAGAGACATAGATTAAAGGTGCTTGTTCATGTCATCTTTTTCATGTTAAATGCTACAGATTAAGGGCATGTGGGCCTCGATACACTTTTTGGGCTAAGGTTATGCAGTTGACCCCTTATATTGAAACACCCATTTGAAAACATGCAATGGAGATGCCCAGATAACTATTGACTCGGAGCAATGTTTTAAAACAATTGTTATTATTTTTAATTGTATTTGCTTTAATATTTGCAGTACACTTCTTAAGAAAATATTTATGAAGTTTGAATTTAATTGTACAAATATTGTATTTCTTACATGTGCATTTTGTTCAAAAAAACATTTGAAAGCACAGAACCGTCTTGAGAAAATGATGCCTCATACAATCAACTACATAATATATTTAAGAAACCTATATCTTAACCCACCGTTACATCAGAACAATGCAAATGCATGTTATTGTACACAAACAAAGCAGGCTAGATTTTCTAGTTTACAATTGTCATTGGTGTCACTGTTTCCTCAAGAGTAAGTGGAAACAAGTATCCTGAATTGTCTTTCTATAAACTGTGTCAAATAAACTATACAACGAAACAATGTGTTTCGATTCCTACGTTTTCAGTATGCAATGTTAGGGTAGCAGTTTTGTCACGTGTTCCGTTGACCACGTGATCAGAACAACGTGTGACGCTATCGGTGAAAATGTCTGCCCCCTTGTAGGCAATGCTGCTGTAAAATAACTACAGTAACACGGTAGTCGTTAGACTTAAAAGCTTGTCATACACCGAAGTCATACAGTTACCCGGTGATCATATATTGGGAATATATGCAGAAATGAAGACCTTCTGTGGACGAGCTAACCCAACTACTGGGGCCCTAGATTGGGTGGAGGAGAGTGAGGAATACGACTATCATCAAGAGATAGCAAGGCAGGTTGCAATGGGGAGCATAGCGGATATTATCACTAATACATTTATTTTATCTGCCATACGTGCGATTACGTTACGATTGTTATTGTATACAGAAAGCCAACTTTGTTTGCTCTGTTGGTCAATAGGTCCCATCAGTTTACTTCATAGCTTAAGATAACACAGTATAAATGTGCATTGATTCATAATTATAAATGCTATAGGCCTACTATGATAATAATGTCAATACACCTGGGATTTATTTTGGCCAATGCACTGGCGTAGTATGTCACTGATGCCAGGATTGGCCATACACTGACTGTACTCTGTTTCTTGTATCAGGTCCAGTTATGCTGATATGCTTCATGATACTGATCGGGTGAGTTTGCTGAACTGGCTTGAATGTCCTATCCATTCCTCAGTCTGTGGATCCCATTCAGCATTCAACAGACCGTGAATGTGATGCACACTGGATTAATCACAATAATAAGGCATACACAGTACAGCTCCTCTCACTCATGATGAGCTATCAGTTATTCAGGGAATCCAAATAGTATAACCTCTATGAGTATGTCTTTGGAGATAACTGTTGGGGGAAAATGCATACTCCAGTAATCACATGGGAATGGAGTCACTGTCTCGAGGGCAAGCTCATGCAATAGTGTGGACTGCACAGTGCCGTCCACCTAATGAAGCTTTGCCCTCCTTCTCCTCCAGAACCAGAAATACTATGCGGGTATCCGTGCGGCTGTGGCCAGGGTGAAGGCTCGTGGTGAGAAGGCGACGGTTCTGGACATCGGAACAGGAACGGGCCTGCTCTCCATGATGGCCCTCACAGCGGGGGCCGACTTCTGCTACGCCGTAGAGGTAAGACACACATAAGCATGACATTAAGTTTTGTATAGTTCAGGGAGGATTCATTATTATTGAATCCTCTGTGGCCACACCATAATTTTAATTTGCAACAGGCTCCTCTTTGCTTATTGCTGAAACCTCCGTTCCCAATAAATATTTAGCCGAACCAATGGTTATTTTTAACACCAAAACATTTGGTGTTAATAGCACTATTTTATAAAGTTTACGACACAGTACTTGAATTCATTTAAAAGCTTTATATCTTCAAATGGAATCTCCACATTAATCATCGAGCGTTAAGAAACCTGATTCTGCTCTGTATAAAATATTCACAATGCAATTTTTGTTTATTTGTTTTGCTTTAAACACATCCTTGAGTTTCTCCCCTGTGAAATTTTATTCAGTTGTAGCTTATTGAAATGAAGCTACTACCCATATATCTTTCTATTTTTGTACTCAGGTGTTCAAGCCCATGGCCGAGGCAGCAAAGTGCATTGTGGAGAAAAATGGCTTCTCTGACCGCATGAAGATCATTAACAAGCACTCCACAGAAGTCACTGTAGGGCCAGGTCAGACAGGCCGCACGATGCACTCACCATGCTGCTACAGCTATGTAGCTGGCTTTCACGTGTATTTACCTCTGCACCATGTTAGTGAAATAACATGTGTGCTTTTTTTTAGATTACATCTAATATATAAGTTGTAAGTAACTAAAATAATGTGTGGCTTTCGACAGATGGGGACATGCAGACGAGAGCCAACATCTTGGTCACAGAGCTCTTTGACACTGAGCTGATTGGTGAGGGGGCGTTGCCTAGCTACGAACACGCACACCAGAATCTGGTGCAGGTATGTGTGTGTCTTTTTATCCCTTCTATCAGGAAGGGTTGCATAGAGCAATCGCCGTCCGTTAATGACCTTTGGGAGTAGGATCATCTAATCAGGGAGTTGGAGTCCCAGCTGAAATGGTCTGCTTTTAGACCCCATTCACTCCACTCTTCTTTTGAATGGTCTCTTCGCCGCCCCCTACAGGAGGGCTGTGAGGCAGTGCCACACCGGGCCACAGTCTACTCTCAGCTGGTGGAGTCGGAGCTGCTGTGGAGCTGGGGCCAGCTGCAGCCCGTGATGGTGGAGGGGGCCCTCCTGGCCCCGCCCCCTGCAGTAACACAATGCGCCGGGGCCCACTCTGTCTGCGACATCCAGCTCAGCCAGGTCCCCCCTGAACACTTCACCCCCCTGGGCCCGCTCTGCACCATGTTCAGGTGAGAGAGAGAGAGAGAGAGAAAAGGAGAGAAGGCTCTACATAAGTTTTTTTTTTTGCGATCAAATAAAAAAAAATGAAAAAATACAAATGAACAGGAAAAAGCGCAATATTTTAAAAAATACAAATTAACAGGCAAAAGCGTGACATTTTCATATATATATAATGCTAATTACCTACAAAAAGTGGACATATTTGGTTAAATAATAATATACAGAAAAATAAACTGTCCCTAGTACATGCATACATACTTGCAAATACAGATACAGAGAATTGTATAGACAAAAGCTCTCTATACATTCTATACACGCCGTTTTTGGGCTTCTGAGTTTTCTATTGTCAGCCAAAAAGATCCCAAATTTTCCTCCATAACTAAGTTATTAATATTATGATTCCCCTGTGGCCTCCCCTCTGCCCCTCCTGGTTGTTTTCTCACCCTACCAGTCTGGACTTCAGTAAGCCTGTGAGCAGCACTCCACAGTCCCACACCTCCCACTTTCCAGCCCAGACCAGTGGCAAGGCCCAGGTGGTTCTGTCCTGGTGGGACATCGACATGGACCCTGAGGGATCCATCGTCTGCACCATGGCCCCCAGCTGGACCTACCCACAACCAAAAGCTGCTCCGGTGAGTGCAGATCTTCACAGCCACCTGCACATGATCTTCACACTCACACAAAAATAAATGTACATAAAGACCAATATGCAAACATACTTGCATAAGTTCATATAAACATCCCTAGCTACCTATCTACCTAGCTACCTATCTACCTAGCTACCTATCTACCTAGCAGTGGGCTAGCATTTGTGTGACAAGGTTAAGCCTTGGTATTGTTTGTGGTGTGGTGTTTAGTAATAAAAAAAAAGTTTTTCTGAACTTTTAACTGGAATCATGATGTTGAGGGAGTTTAGGGGCCATGGCAATGACTGCTCTTGCCCCGGCCGTAGTCATTTTGGTCATGGGGACTCCGTCCAGTACCAGAGGACCCAAGATATGAGAGATGTACTTCACTTGTTCATGTCAAATTCATGGTAAATGTTGTGGGATGGTGGTTCTGTATGGTTCTAGTGGCGCGACCACTGGATGCAGAGTGTTTACTTCCTGCCAACCGAAAGGAGCGTTGTGGAGGGTGAGGAGCTGAGCCTCACGGTCAGCCATGACGACTACAGCCTGTGGTACGGCCTGCAGACAGACAGGTACCTCGATCCGGTTTCCTCCTCTGCTGACGTGGGATCCACACTGCATTCCTCCGACATCCATCATGCATGCATGCATGATGTATGTGTCCCCTGCCTGATCTAGCAGACGCTTGTTGTGACCTGGGCGTCGGCCCTCCTCTTCCTCAGCCTGCAGGTGGGACTGAAGGAGCCCCCGCTTTGCCGGCCATGTTGTACCTGCCACGCCCACCTGGTGTGGAACCGCCCGCGCTTCGGAGAGCTCAACGACGGCCGCCGCACGGAGAGCTACGTCCAAGCGCTGCGTAGCGTACGTAGCTGGGCTGCGGTGGCGGGGGGGACCGGGCTGGATGAATGGGACCACACTGTGCAACGCTATTGGCCATCGGATCTCATGCCGGTTCTGTTTCGTGCGTAGGTTGTGGACGCAGACAGCGTCTGTCTGGGCGTTAGCGATGGAAGCCTGCTGCCCGTCTTTGCTCACATGCTCGGGGCCAAGAAGGTGAGAAAATTATTGTTCTTTTTTTTTTCGAGTCTTAGTTCCAGCATTTTAATTATATCTTGTCTAAATAAAGCATGAACTTACAATATATGCTGCATTCGTCTGTCCTTTCATTCAGGTCTTCGGTTTGGAAAGTTCTAGAATGTCTAAACGGGTTATTGAACAGGTAAATGTACATACATACATAGATAAATGCACAACCCATCTTGATGTAAAGACGGCATGCCATTCATATTAAGCGTAACATTGGACATCTAATATGTCATTGTGTGTACACCAATAAAGCAAAGGCAATACACAGATACACACTGACACATTGTGCTCTGCAGGTGTTGGAGGCCAACTCCATGAAAGGAGGCGTGGAGCTCCTGGAGATCAGAGCCGACCAGCTGAGCAGTAACGACCTGGGCGGACAACAGGTGACCCCCTGACCCCTGACCCCAGTACCTTAAACTCCCATATGTCCGTCCTCATCCAGCAGCAAGCTGCAGCGTCTTCAGTCACATGCTCATACCTTGTGACGCGCCTCCCCTCCCCCCTTAGATCTCCGTCCTGATGGGGGAGCCTTACTACAGCACCAGCCTGTTGCCATGGCACTCGCTGTTCTTCTGGTACTGCCGGACGGCGCTGGCCAAGCTCCTGCGTCCGGGGGCCTCCATTCTGCCCCGCTCCGCCACGCTCCACGCCGCGGCCGTGGAGTTCCAGGTGAGGCCGCACTCGGACCCTCCCCAGCTGCAGCTGTTGGTTTGATTAGCCAAGTGCACCTAGGTTTAGGCCCTCATTGGCCGCATGCTTCTACCCTATTGTTTATAACTTTACAGTGTTGAAGCTGCTGTTTTTAGACTGACTTGAGATTGGCCGCATGTTCATTTAATTTCCATTCAGAAATTCAGGCATAAGTTGGCATAAGTTGCCTTCTTATGATGTATTGTATATAGCAGTATGGGTGCCTAATGAATAACTACCTTCTGTATCGCCATGCATGGAGTTTGGAGTATTGTCATTCAGACAGGGGAGATAATACAAAACTGTTTTAATCATTGTCCCTCTAGGATCTTTGGAGGATACGAGCCCCTTGTGGAACATGCGAAGGCTTCGACGTGTCGCCCATGGACCAGATGGTTCAGGTAACTCACCCCCCAAGTCATTTGCTTGCCTCTCTGAAATCAAATACATTAGAATAAGTGGTTTTCTTTCATTGGATTTTTTTTTTTCTCACATTTTTTGCCTACTTTCTTCTGTTTTTTAAATAATTCCCGTTCATTTCCCATCTCTTGTCCTTCAGCGATCTCTGGATTTCCGTGAGTCTCGTGAGGCGGAGCCCCACCCCTTGTGGGAGTACCCGTGCCGAGCTTTGACCCTGCCCACTGCCGTCATGACCTTTGACTTCACACAGTGCATCCCTGAGCAGCCAATCAACGCTCAGGGCTTCTTCCCCTTTGTGAGGTACACTTGATCTCGTGGTGGTTTGGACACCACAGTTGTTTACCGAACTTCAAGAGTTGGAATATGCGTGGTGGTAAATGTTATATTATTCAAGTTGTTATATGGTCTTCAAGTTCCGAAAGTTATATCTTGAGATTAAAAGCTTAAATGTATTAGCCTGGAAATCCAGACCCACATCTAGAAAGCTGTAGGGTCTGGCAACGAGTAATGAAAAGGGAGGGACGGGTGCATTTGAAAACATCACTGCATGCAATTGGATAACACTACGACCAATCAGAAGACTACAAGGGGTGATGTATCCAGACCAGCGCAGCTAACCAATAGATAAGGCTCTTGCCGTATCCGGTCGGTAATACAGCAACGCTTTTGGCCCGCCGATATCAGATACACCGATATAATTGGTTTATGTTCTGGGCCAGGGGAATCGGGGAGTGAGTATATTGCTTATTCCCAGAGTGACTCACTGAGCAAATTCAAATACTACTACTAATCATATTCTAAAGTGACAGCATTAGATTGCCTCTATTCTGGTGGTCCTTCCAGGAGTGGCTCTTGCCACGGCGTTGCCATATGGATGGAGTACCAGCTGACTGAGGAAGTCACCATCAGCATGGGTCTCTCAGGAGATGTTGGGGAGCAGGTAAGCAGCAACCAAACCTGTCTTTCTGTCACTTTTCCCTATCCTTACCCTAATATATTACATTTGTTTAGATAAATGCCCATGTTCTTCGGGTCTGCATTCTCCTGTTTACTATGGCTTTCGTCTATTCATCTACCATTGCTTACCGTGAATTTGGTAACACTTGCTACACAGAAACGTTATATGGATACTGTCTACCATCCTTGCAGGGTGCTTGCGAGTGGAGTCGTCACAGAAAACAGGGCGTCTATTTTTTCCCATCGCCACGACAAAGCCTGGGGGAAGACGGCGGCAAAGTGTCTTATAGTTTCACATTTGAACCCAGCTCAGGAGACATCAGTATGGAGTTCAACGTTGCCTCTGATTCAGCGTGATCAGGGAGTCACGGATGCAGAAGATGTGAACTATAATTCAAACCCTATTTTTACGTCAGTTGCTAATGGAGCCACTCATGTGGCCACCCGTTTTGTGCCTACCTTATTTTGTGGATTTGCTTCTGCTTATTCTGCAATTATTATTGCTGGGATTATAGCAAGGGTATCATACAGAGAACATGAAGACAAACTGAAACCTTCTATATTTAGAAAATCCAAAAATATGGGATATGACAATTTTTTTATTGCTAGCGTTTGAGGTGAATGTCCTGCATCCTTATTTTTGCTGAACTAGAGTGTATTTGAGTTTACCCATTCTGAAAGAATAGAAGCTGTCAAGTCGTGGGGAAATTCAATCATTAATTAATGTACCCTTATTGTAGTATTTTACCGTATTTATGAAAAAAGGTTGGCTTAACATAACAATAAACCTCATTCAAATCAAGTGCATTTATTATTTTGCCAACATCTCCATCTATACAGATAAATATACATGAAGCTTGAAAATTACAATTTGTGTGCTCTTATTAAGGTAATGATTGCTGGGTTCAACTAACTTCATTTAGAGCACAAATGTATGTAGCCACCAAGGATTTTTTTATTAAAGTGACACAAATGCTAACAACTAAAAACCTTGACATCCTTCAATAACAAACAGTTCACATGACTGATCAGATGCACTATTGTGGTGTCCCCCACCCTGAGTGACATTCAGAGAAGGTGCGTAAGTGAACTGGATTGTAAGCATTGGTCATTAACTTACATTGGAAAAGTGACAGAATACTTGCCCATTCCCTGCAAGTCATTTTCTCCCTAAACCAAAATTGCTTTCATATACCAAATAGCGGAATGTAACCTAGATGTCAGAAATAGGTTTGGTTCAACAAGCTGTGTTTCTTGTCTATGGTCTGGTCTTTAAGCATCGGTCAGGGTATTGTTGTCCAGCACGATCTTCTCTCCTGGCTTGAAAGCAGGCTTACCCATATGTGGGCAGCTAGCACAGCGGAACGCATCACCCAGATAACACTGGAAAAACGATACATAAGATGTCAATGTGGAGATGACAAAAGCAACACTTTGAACATGGCACAGGTAAATGACAGGTAAAAGTACATAAATCAAATTACAAAAATGGCCTATCGTTTCATAAACACCAGGTTCTGCATGAGTTTTGTTGATAGTTTACAAAAAGGATCTCTGCTAAATGAGCCAACTCAAAGCTACGTACACTTCCACAGGAAGACTTGGGAAGGCTGGCCTTCTGCAGTCCTTTGGCGTCCTGCACCAACTCCTCAGCCAAGCCGCACGAGCTGCACATGAACAAACATAAGTTTAATGACCCTACATATTCATGGATGTATGGCTCTGTACTGCTCAACTCTAGCTCTCAAGAGGAAGTGGTAGGTTATCTTACAGGAAAAAAATAAATACTAATACTGCCATTATACTTGGGCTATTCATTGCAAATTTTAAACAGGGAGTTACTCTGTAATAACCGCTTAGGTATTACACAGCAACTGCTTAATACCGTTACTGTATTATAGTAACTACTACAGTTTTGCTTTGCAGTATTGAATGTTTTAAGGTTGGTGTTAAGTGTTTTTTCTAACCAGTTTTTGCAGGCTTTCTTCTTTTTGGCAGTCCCGTCTCCACATGCAGCTCGGAGGGTGGAGGGGTCTGGTTTCTTTAGGTCATCCTCATCCAGCAGAGTGTCAGAATCCACCAAGTCCTGAACACAAGTAAATGCTTGGTTAGGAGTCAGAGCCAGTGCTCTAAACTCCAAGGCCCTGCCAACTAGAGACCCCGCCCACCGGTCTCCAGACAAGACAAGGCTTGGGGGTTATGTCCTGTGCTGTTTCTCACAAACAGGCCTTACACTCCCTCATCTGCTTCGAGGCCCTTGTTTATGGGTGTGTCCTATAATCTTCAACACTATTAAAATTGTATCTGTAATTAAGAGCTAGAAGCTAGAAGCTTTTTGTGAATAATTGCTGTTTTTGAACATTTGAAGGGCTTCTTGTACACTGCTAGGCACATACCTATACACAGTACATGTCCAATAGACAAACTTATACACAGTACATGTCCAATAGACACATACTTATACACAGTACGTGTCCCATAGACACATGCTCATCGTTTGACAAAAAAAAAAGGTATGTGTATACACATGTCAAAATTATATATATATATATATATATATGCAAACATACATGCATATTTCTTACACCATGTGTTAATTGTATGAGTTAACATTTTCTTTATCTGTTGAAAACTTTGGAGGAGATCCAGTGTACTCACAACAGCCTCGTCGTCCATGTCGTTGGCAGAGAGGGTCCACATCTTGGCGGCATTGGGGTCGAGGGCCGGTTTCTCTGCTAATGAAACAACACAGTTGGCCCAATAGCCCCGTCACATTTTGGTCCCACATGGAACAGTAAAGCATATACACACACGAATTAGCTAAAATAACGTAGAAAAGTATCATTTAAAAACCTACCTGGCTTAGCCGCCTTCTTCCCAAATGAGAGTTTCAGCTGGCTCGACGAGCCCACTTCAAAGTCTGGTTTGGCGGCCGACATGCGGGCCCTGTACAGTGAGTTTCCCTGGTAGCCTGTGCTGCTTCTGAGAGAGCTCAGTGCATCTGGAGTCAGCTCCGCTTTACCCATCTGCACCAGAAACAGAAGTCTGAAGAATAAGTAGACACTCCGGAATAATGATGATGTGCTGCATTGCTCAGTGATGATATATATCTATATATCTATATATAGATATATATATCTATATATATAGCTATAGTGCCCCCAATCCCCTTACACAACACAACACAACCTTTTTTCCTCACAAAATCTACGTCTGTATCTATTCCGCATGTCCCATGATGCCCCATTGATAGCATGGAAAAACATCCATCTTCTCCTTGATAAGCTTGATCGCATATTAAGACATTTCCTTGGATTATGAAGTTGTGGAAAAGGGTTTCTTGTGTAAAATAATCTAGAATTATGATGCATCTTTTCTTCATGAAAAGGATAGGAGGATAGGAGGATATACATAGACACAGACCTCTGTAACAGACATCAGGCCTGACAGCTTCAGGGCAGAGGCCAGTTTCTCAACGGTTCTCACACTGTGCCCATTAGTTTCTGTGACAGACAGGTAAAGATAAAATAAGAGACAGAGCCAAGTAAATAAAAGTAAAGAAACAAAGAGATGGGTGGCAGACTGTTAGTGGATAGGGTGTTCCACCTTGAGCCCAAAGGTCTGGGTTTGCTATCCAATGTCTACTTATAAATCAGATTCAGAGGTCCTTTCTATGGGGATGGATGGGTTGATCGTATGTAGATCTCACCTGTGACCGGCTCCTCCATAACAAGCTTCCCACCGGGCTTGAGAACCCGGGCCATTTCCGCCAGCGTTTCCAAGTCGTGGACAAACGAGCTGTCAGTTAGAAGGCAGGAGAGGACCCAGTCGAAGGAGGATGCTCTACGGGCGGCTGGAGGGAAAAAATACAATAATTAATGCAATGCTTTCAACCATCAGCTAGCTGAGAAGTTTCATGATATGGATTGTTCCTTTGCATTGTAAAAGTAAAGTATTTCTGTCACACGATAGATTATAACTAAAACATTATTTTTGAATATGTGTGAATAAGTTTAAAAAAGACGACATAAAAGCATCATAATATAAAATAAAACACTCACATAATAACAGCATTTCCATGTTTTCGACTGATATTTTTCCATCGGTTCCAATGACTGCACCCACAGTCTCTGCCAGCTCTTTGAGGGCCAGAGGGGATGATGGTTGATTCCACACCAAGAGCACGTTCGCTCCTGCCTTCATGCCAAGGTCCATCCTAGGCTTCTAGAGTACAAACATCAGCTTCAATTAAATTAATATGGTGGCAGAAGTAGTTGGACAAATATGTTCTTAGTTAAGGTATTGGTTTGAAGTCTAAGATAGATCTAATCAATAAACAAATGAAATGTATGTTATTGGTTATTTAAATGTAATCACCACCGGATTGTCTACGAATAAAACAATGTAAAAAGACCAACTCGTATGGTGTGGCAAACCTAATCATGACTCTGCACATTGCAGCACTGTGTCGTAATAACCCCTTCTAGAAAGCCCCAAACAACCACAGCTAGAATAATGAAAAATAACATAGTGGATGTATTTGGTAAATATTTTAGTTCAATGCCTGAGAGTTCTTTGGAAGAATAAATGAATAGAATATGATCTATTTCCGTCCCTGTATTGTAAAGAACAGAAGCGCAGATAGAAACCTCGAGCAGCGTGACGCAGAAAGACACAACACAACAACATAACATTTCCGATTACCACCTGAATAGTACAGAGAGTAATACAGACTTCAGTACCTTTCTTACCTTTATTAAGTCCCTTACTTCTGAATAAAATTAAATAAATTCAGATCGCCGCGGAATTCTTCGGTCACAGACCTCAGGTCGTGTGTGTGTGTGTTGCTCTAAACAATGACGTGCTCAACGTGCGGCGGGTCGCTCCATAAATGCGTCACAACCGTTTCTAAACAGTCCGCTGCAGCTGGACATGGCGGCGCTAGTACGAGGTTTACGGAGTGTAAGGGCATTCCGGGCCCTTGGCAGCGGTAATATAGAAGCATTTTTTGTTTTACGCTGTTTTACGCTCCTCTTGTTTTATTCACCGATTTTATTTCTGACTTGCACTTGTTTCTCGAACCGAAAAAAGTGTGACGTTCGCATGCCTAACCAATGTCACTTGATTGACACTTAGGAAAAGGTGATCATGAAGGGCAGAATAAAACACGAGTTTGTGGGCCATAACGTTCATTAAAACTAAAATAAAACTCTTTGATTTAATCTTGTTTCTTTTGGACTTATTCGAAATTGTTGTTGACTGACTCAATATTAAACGGCTTCCACCAAGTGGGGGGCGTTTCCGTCTTCCCAAGTAAATATGTTGTTTACATACTGATAATTATACTGGGATCTTTGTTCTTAATCTGTGCTTCTTATTACTGGTTGACAGATTTATAGGATATTGCTATTTTTCGTCTTAATTACCTATATTGCCATCCATTTATCTGATTGCATTCTTTTCTGACTTGAAGTGTTGGCTGCACCAACAACGACCCATCCCCAGTGTGCCAACCTGAGAAGAGGCTTTCACTGCGCTGCCATTCGACTGCAGGACGAATCGAAAGATGACAAAACTTCTCCAACCAGCTCCTCTTCCACATCCAGTCATGCACACTACCAGTCTGAGCAGGACACAACTGAGGCTTTCCAGCAGGCTTCAGCGGCAGAAGAGGAAGGATCCAGGTACAACACTAGGTCAGCATCAAACTGTTTATGGTATGGATGACATGGAAATAAAAGGTCACCAAGAAAGCAGTTTCAGAATAACTTAGATCAGATAACCTTTAGGGTTTTTTCTGCATTCCAACTAATATTTTAGTGGGAGATGTATTGGTATTATCAATTAGTTATTACTTTATAATCGAAATAATTGTTGACATTATTTCCATTAGGCAAGGCATGATATACTTGCTATGAATATTCATTTTCACCCTTGTCAGTGGCCTATCCATATTCATAGTCTTAAGAGTTAACATTTTGCCCCTACATAGTCATGGTTAATTTTAAGATATAGACAAATTATAAAGCTTTTTATTCAGCACTCCATTGCCAAGTTGTTTACAGTGCTCATATTGCTAAAATATGATCTAAAGAGTTATATTATATATATACCCCTGCTTGAGCTGCTGCCCCCGCGACCCGACCCCGGATAAGCAGATGACGATGATGATGATGATGATGATGAGTTATATTACATTTTCTGACATTGCTTTAAATAATGCTGATTCTGTGATGGTGGTTGATGGTTGCTTAGTTACCAGGATCAGAGTGGGGAGCAGGAAGAAGAGTATGAGACGGAGGAACAACTTCAAACTCGCATCCTAACTTCTGCTCTTGAGTTTGTCCCACTATATGGGTGGTCAATGGAGGCCATTGCAGCTGGTGCAGAGGTATGTTGAAGGAAATCCTCTTCTTAAAGGTGCCGTGTGTAGGATTGTGGCTTCCAGCGGTGAGGTTAAATTGCAAACAACGGAAGTTTTCCAAGTCTGTTCAGCTAGATGCTTTTTAAGTTTAGGAAAATAACATGTGATTCCTGCTGCATCTGAAATGCTGGAATCACAGGTCTTGTGAACACAATGGTTAAGCCCCTCACCCCCTTTATGCTTTTATTAAATTTGTCAAATGAACTTGTAAAAAATTATAAATGATTGTTATTGCATCTGTTTCAGACCATTGGGCTCTCTTCTGCATCCACTGGTATGTTTGACAATGGGGCTGGAGAATTGGTCCTGCACTTTGTCACACAGTGCAATAACCAGTTGAATGAGAACCTTGCTGAACAGCATAACAAGGTCCAGCTGGGCCAGGCTGAGTATGTGCACGTTAAATGCTTCCAATGCTATCCAGTATTTCTTTCAATGGTACACAATTCTTTACATGCCAACTTTGTGTTTTAGAAAAAAGAAGACTGCAGAGTTTTTAAGGGATGCCGTGGAGACCAGATTGAGAATGCATATTCCCTACATTGAAACATGGCCTCAGGTATGTTGTCAAATTGATAACGCATGGCATATGTGTATTAATGTGAATGGGAATTTATTTTACGAAATGAAACATACAAAATGAAACATTCCAGGTGTCTGTATATACCCCATATCCATATATATATATATATTTTTTATTATAATTAAATTATTTGGGAAGTGGTTTGTAGGTATAATTAAAGCTATAGAGTTTAATACAATTATTGATTCAGTATTCCACCAGATAATTGCTGACATCATCATATTCTGTTCAATAGGCAAATGCAGGGGAATTTTGTGCATCTCAGTTGTATATAAGAATACTTTCCATTTGAAAAACGATGAATATTCTCCATGATTGGGAATGTCCCTTTAGGCCATGAGTCTCCTGCTCCTTCCACAAAACATACCTGACAGCCTGAAGCACTTGTCCTCCCTGATTGACGACATCTGGTACCATGCTGGAGATCGCTCCACAGACGTGAGTGCTTCCCAGGCCCATAGTTATCAAGCGTCTCTTAAAATGGTATCAACATTCAAAGGTTATAAGAACCCTTATAACAAATTTTTCCAATTCAAACTAATTTTGCAAAACTTCATAACTACGGGCCCTAATCCCCTTTTCTCCTTTCCTCACCATCCCCCAATTATCTGCCCTGCCACCACCAAGGTCAATTTAGATCTTCAGTTTTGTCTGAAATCCTCAGAAAACAATCGTTGTAGCCTTTTTCGTCGTTTTGCCACATAAATCCTAATATTTATGATTATTTTTCTGTAGATGAACTGGTACACCAAACGAGCAGCGCTGACGGGCATATATAACACCACAGAGTTGGTGATGATTCAGGACTCCTCCCCAGACTACCAGGATACCTGGGCCTTCCTTGAAAACCGCATTCAGGATGTAGTCAACATGGCTGGCACTGCCAAACAGGTAGAGTGTTATCCATTAACCAGTCTGCTAAATAAATAACTCTTAAACATCCTGTCATTTGCAAAATATGCATACCTGCATTTCATCGTAACTATATATTTTTTATAAATGTAATATTAAAAAAAATATATATATATATATACAGTATATACAGTGTGTGTGTGTGTATATATGTATGTATATATATATATATATATATATATATATACTGTATAGATTTTCTTCTCTTCCCTAAAATGAAATCTACTCTGCAGGTGCAGTCTACAGGGGAAGCAGTGGTGCAAGGATTAATGGGGGCTGCACTTACAGTAAGTATTATTATTACTGTGAATTATGATGAGGTTTGTGTCTTCATTTAATTGGAAAAATGGTGTACTCCCTTTCCCACAGCTGAAGAACCTCACAGGAGTGAACCAGAGACGATGATATTAACGGCTCCTGTCAACCCAAGTTTCACCATACTCAAACATATGGCTTATCAGTTTATCCCCAAAAAAATATGTTTATTAATTAGTAAAAAAGATTATGGTTTATTTTCAGTCGCAGAATCAGCACATTTCAACTGCCAGTGCTTGATCTCTCCATCCCAGTTAAGCTGTTTTCTGTTTGTATAATATTATATATATTATATACTGTTGAGTCATTCTGGAATTCATTAAACTATTCAGTAGTTCAAGACCACTTTGTTTGTATTTACATCATGCATCTGTTATGGAGTCACCTGGATGTATTTGAAAGTGTCTAAATATTGTAAAAAAGAAAAAAAAAGAAAAGAAAAGTAGACTAAAATAATAGGTCTTTTACTTTGAAATCCGATGTCAAAAATGTTGACCCGGATGCTAAATAAATATCAACCTGCCCACCGCTGCCTTCGTCCAATCGCTTTCTGAGGATACATCGTCTGACCAATCGGCGATCAGGAAATAGTTTTGCTAGGCCTGCAAGCCTGCAGAAGCGCTAGTGTTGAAAGGACTACTTGTTTTGTACAGTTTCATCTATATCCCAAAGCTATTTTAACTGAAACATGCCGTATGCTAACCAGCCAACTGTGAAAATCACAGAATTATCTGATGAAAATGTGAAGTTTGTCATAGAAAACACTGATTTGGCGTAAGTATTCAACCACACGTCCATTTATGTCTTGTGCAGTCTAGTGGTAACGTTACGTTACTGCTGCACTCATCGTGTTTCTCAAAGATTTTACTTCATGTCAATCGTCACTTGATATACTCGGGAACAAACTCTTTATTATTTTTGAATGTGTACGTGAATCGGTAACTCGACTTACACGTTTCGTACTTAATCCTTAATGTGACACATGTTTTCGCTTTCTCTCCCAGGGTCGCGAATTCTATCCGGCGAGTGTTTATGTCAGAGGTTGCAACGATAGGTAAAGGAAACACCTTTTTTTTTATTTTATTTAATGACACTGTATTTGAAATTAAGAATCCTGACCTAAATTATTTATTCTAGCTATCGACTGGATACAGATAGATGCCAATTCATCTGTACTTCATGATGAGTTCATTGCCCATAGAGTTGGTATGTATTCTTAAGAACACAAGTGTTTGCCTGTCACTATTATTAGAAAGTTCCATGAAGTATTGGGACATTATTTGGTATCAACATATAACTTTTTGAATTTCGGTGTAACAATATGTAATTTGTTTCCAGGGCTCATTCCACTCACCAGTGATGACATTGTGGAGAAAATGCAATACTCCAGGGCAAGTATTACTATTCTGTTTGTTGGATAAACTCTAAGCCTCTTACACTGGCTTACACTGCCACTTGATCTTAAATGTATGATTCAGATACAATTAACAGAATATAGAAAGGATATAACTATTGTACAAAATTCTATAGGACTGCACCTGCGACGACTTCTGCCCCGAGTGTTCAGTTGAGCTGACGCTGGATGTCCGATGCACAGAGGACCAGACCCGTCATGTTACCTCCCGGGACCTCCTGTCTAACAACCCCAGAGTCATCCCAGTGAGTTCCTTAAACTAATAGTGCAATAAAGGGCCTGAATTCCTGCCCTTTCTGCATAGCCTCTTCCTTTACTTGATCGGTATGAGCCATGTATCCTGAAACGTAACTAACTAACTAAACTTTTCAGGTGACCTCGCGGAGCAGAGACAATGACCCAAATGACTACGTTGAACAGGACGGTATGGCCCTCCCCTTCCTTTCTCCTGCAGTCAACATCTTTGCAGTTAATTTCTTATCAATGCAGTTTTCTGAAAAACTTAAAAGTTAATTTATCTGTTGTATTATCGTTTCCCAAAAAACTCAAACCCTGCAGACATTCTTCTAGTGAAGCTTCGTAAGGGCCAGGAGTTGCGACTCAGAGCCTACGCCAAGAAGGGGTTTGGAAAGGAGCACGCCAAGTGGAACCCCACGGCAGGGGTGTCATTTGAGTATGACCCAGACAATGCACTGCGGCATACAGTGTTCCCTCGACCTGAAGAATGGTAAGCTTCATTCGTTTCCCTGGTTGTGAGGGATGAGGGTTAAGGGTCGCATAGGGTTGTGTGTTTGAACAACATGATTGTTTTCTAACCTGGCTGCCATGTTTTGTGTGTGATTCCTAGGCCAAAGAGTGAATATTCTGAAATTGAAGAGGATGAGGTGCAAGCCCCATATGACCCTAATGGAAAGCCAGAAAGGTATGGGTCTTTACTAACTGATTGGGGCTGTCTGGGTATTTTTTCTGCCTGAATGTTTGTAATCTTTCTTAATAAGAACTTACTTTTCCAATTTACCATACCAAACTTGATGCAGTCTGTATTTGGTGTATATGCTGAATACAAATCAAATTGTGTATCTACAAATCGCTCAATGAATGTGTGTGATCTGGCAGGTTCTATTACAATGTGGAGTCGTGCGGCTCCCTGCGACCAGAGACCATCGTCATGTCGGCACTGGCAGTGCTCAAGAAGAAGCTGAGTGACCTCCAGACCCAGTTGAGCCACGAGATTCAGAGTGATGTCCTCACCATCAACTGAACATGTGTAGGCTGCTGTTTGTAGGATCCCCACTTGAGCTCTTGGTTTTCCCCCCAATTGAAATTCATCAAAACAAAAGCTGATCAAGTTATTGTTCTTCTGTGTATGTTTGACATTCAGTAATGCAATCTGTTTTTTCATAATGTTCATGAATCTTCATAAGCCACAACATATTTCTTTTAGCCTGCTGTTTTAGGTAGATATTTGCTTGTCTTTCAAACATGGAAGATGGATTTTTGATGGAACATTCTTTTTTCCTTTTTGTAATAAAAGAAATTAAACGTGTTTTATAAGACGTTTCTGAGTAATTAAGTTAAGGGAGAGCGTTCTAAACAGTATCTGGTAAATAGAGAAAGAAATACGTTTTAATAGGCGTAGGCACGAATAGCGCCTTGAAACAGCGGAGTAGACGCAAGCGAATAAGCTTTGAAAGCGATGCTTTTAACTGGTCGAATAATTAATTTTAACGCTAGCCCTGGTTGGGACGAGCCGGTTTACTGCGCGTCAACCTGGACCGGTGTGATGCTAGGCGGAGCGGAAATGCTAGCTTTCTATTCCAAGGGATGCTTGATAAAAAAAAAATTGTCCTCTATTAAGCCTACAGATTACATTATTCTGCATTCAACAAAACATTGGCCCACGTGTGCCGTCTTAGTCACGACATTGCTAGTTTTAAGGTTATCAATTTATTACAACATCGGATTAAACGACGGGTTTAATACCGAAAATGCGTTAAGAAGCAAAATAATGAATTATTGTAGCTATAACTAATATACTTAAGTTGAATTTACATGTGTTTTGTCGACGCAAGACTGCTTTGCATACCATTCTCATTTTTATGAATATGGGAATTTATTTAGCTCAACTCTTCAGGGCAGACTAAAGGCTTTTGGTTTAGTTCTGCACCGTAAATCAGACCGACAAATGGCTAATACTTCTACAGCTAGAAAGAGATTTCTTTCTGTGTGCACTTCTTTTTCTGACGAAGAAGAGATAGCAGGTCTCTGTGAAAATGCCTGTGGTCCTGATGCTGCCTCTCCAGAACAACAGCATCCTTATGAAGCCATGCTGTGGTGAGTTGAGTCCCCTGAGTCCCTGCTAATGTTCTGCCATTTGGGAGTTGTGACAATATAGGAGATTACACCTTTTCCGTTGCGTTTGGATTATTTATCGTGTTTGGAGAAGGACCCTACCTCTGATAAAATTGAATTAATAATTTCCATGAGTAATTATAAGGACAATATTAATTCAAATCATATTAATCACAATTTGACTATACCTGTAAACTGATGCTAGCTGAATAATGCATATGCTTACCGTAGATTTTTTGTTTGTTCCATGGACAATATCCAGCCCTACAGCAATTGTAGCCGAGATATATCATTGTACCTCTTGGCCCTTAACAAGTACATGTACTTGTTAAGCAAAGAAATTGGTAGTCTTCTTGAATTAATCAATTATTCTCATTTATTCGAGGGACAGTGTTAAGAATTGTATCATGTGTGTTGTGGCAATGAGCTTGGAAAGTGTTGTTTCTGTTAATACGTCCAATTGACAGTGCGGTTTTCTTATCCAGCTGCCATCGCCTCCACGACTCCCTGCTGAGTTCTGACAGCCGCTTCACAGCTTACAGAGGCATTCTCAACTGGATCATCATCCTCCTGGTGGCAATTTTTACACATCCTTTCACTAACAGTCTCTTAATGACTTATGCAATTGATTTATTGATATTACATTAAGAATATGAAGAGTGGAACTTCTCTCCACTGTCCTTTTCCCTACCTAATTGTTATTTGTTTAAACATGTGGTTCTCTGATTTACAGGTGTTGACCCACGCTCACCTGTTTCTGGAAAACTTTATACAGTGAGTACACACACACTTTTTGTTGTTGTTGAATGCACCAATTCCATTTATTAGAATCAGAATTCAAATGTGAAAAATAATCTGACATTTAAGGGTACGTGTCGCCAATGCTCTCTCCACACAACCAGGTGGTCCATGTATGACTGCTCACTCAAACTCGGTTCCTCTCTTTGGAAAAAATTTGCATCTTACTGCGAGCTGATCTACATGTTCTCTAGGCTAATATCAGCACTGAGGTGCTGGCTAGGGGCTGGAACTCCAGTCGTTTGGTATTAAATACCTGCCTACATCTAGAGGCACTTGTCTTCCACCTCTGTCTACCATAGCTATGTCAGATTTTAGGAATATCCTAGTGCAAGGCTTGTTTAAAAGCTGGGTTTAGACAGGTGACAAGGCTCATGCTACACTAGAAGTGCTCAAAACGCTAACACTCCCTACTACTCCTGGTCTCATTTTGTGTGAATCAAGCCATCATTTAAACCTACTGCTTCCAACCCAAAACACACACAAACATACACACACACACACACACACACACACACACGCACACAAACAACAAACAAAAATGTCAATACAGCTAAAAAGCTAAATATTATTTTCTCTCTTATTTGTCAGACATGGCTTTTTGATAGACTTGAAGAAGGTCCTGGAGCATCTGACCGAAAATAACCTCAACTGGCCGTCTTTCAACCTTATCCTAGGTGTGGCAGTTAAGGTCGCTCAATCCAACACCAATATTATTATTTTTTGCCCGCCAAATGTTGAAATTCAAATGTTTTAAATAGTTGTTAGCTCCATAGAGCTTCAAACTCGTTTTGATGAATTGGAAAAAAAATTGATTAATATATTATGTCCAATGCTATGAAAACACACAAAGATGCAGATATATGCTCCTGTAAAGTTTAGCCTAATTTTCCAATTTCTTCCAGCTGCCAATGTTTTTGCTGTAACAGCTTTGCTTCTGGAGCATTTCCAAAATAAGGTGACAATGCTTGTCTGGTTGTACAGCTATATTATTTAGACTGCATGTATTCAGAGAACGCATTTATTCATTCAATTCTTTTTCAGGGCAAATTGTCCTCTACCCATGCTCATTGTTTACATCTAGCAAACCTCGGACTACTTATGATGGTTTCTGCTCTTGCAATTCTGCTGCACCCTACAATATCAACAGGTAAACATCATATGTTTATGGAACATGGTTCTTTAAACCAGTTTGGCCAAGCAACATATGTTAAAGAAAATGTGAATCTTGTTATTTTCCTTATTAATCTGGTAACGTGTTTTTTTATTTTTAAACGTAATGTACTTTGAATCAACATATGCTATTATTTATGTTTATGTTGTATATTTGTGTTTTTGTGTTGTGTTGTGTCATTTTTATTGACACATGCTCTGTTTCTTTGCTGCTTTCCAAGGTATTCGGATGAAAATCAATCAATGCCTCTATGGGTTGTTGTTTTTTGTCCACTAGGAGGTGCATTCTTCACTCTGTGGTCCTACACTGTGCTTGGCCTGAAGCTGTATTCGTACCAGGAAACAAATCGCTGGTACAGACAGGGTAATGTATTTAACACCTGTAGTCTTCACTACTTGAGGCTCTGTTGACCTTTCATCACCTCTTCAACAATTTACATTTATTCACTGTTACAGAAGAAGAGAAGAATGAATCATGCTTGCCAAGATCAGCTGATGAACATCTTACATTCAAAGGTGAAGCAAACTTAAGCCAAAGAACATTGTTCTCTACATCCAGGTAGAGCAACAGCGAAATAAAGCATTTTCTGATAAAATTCTCTTGATCCATCAGACCTTTACTACTTTCTGTCGGCCCCCACTCTTTGCTACCAGAGGGACTTTCCCCGTAGTCATAAGGTTCGCATGAGCAATCTGCTGCACAGACTTCTGGAAATGGTGAGCCAGGCCCAGAAACCACTACAGACGACTCTGTTTCTGCAAATTGTATACATCTATAAATATACCATGGGAATATTGTTGGTTTTTCTCATATCCTTGTAAAAATAAAATTGACACTGCTGGATTGGTGCAAATGTGGTTCTGATTATAATCATTTTCTTCATGATTCTACTCCTCCTGTTAATGTGGCTTGAATATATTCTGTCCTTGTTAAAATGGAATGGATAACTGTCATTTTTGCCCAATATCATCAGGGGATTCTCATTCAGATCATGGTTGGAATCGTACAGCAGGTAGGCTGGCTATATGCTTGATTGAGAATGATTGTATCGTATTTGCTTACCTAAATGCATAACTAGCTAGCTGGTAACACTGGGTACGGTGTTTACTCTGCCTTAACTCTGCCTGAATGATGTTGTTCTCTCATAGTGGATTGAGCCCATCTTCCAGAGGTCAGAAAAATCTTTCTCAGTAAGTGATAACAACAACCTTGTTATACTATAAACTTGCTGGTTATATTATGTATTTTTCATGACATATCATGTTAAATTAAATAACATCTCTTTTATCATACATAGACCATGGACTTTACAATGAGAGTAGAGCACTTGGTTGGACTTGTGGTAAGTACTGTAGTGTTATATTTTATTTTTCATTAGTTATAGAATGGTATATATGGAAGAGTTTTTGAGTTTCATTTACGTATGTATTTATTAGCAATCTGCTTTTCAGTTAGAAAAAATACAAATTCAACTTTTATAATAATTAAGGTGGACGATGCATAATGGCTAGTCCCAAAAATATGTTGTTTTAAAAGTCCCATATTGGGAAAACCACATTAGAAAAATAATAAAAGAAATGTACCAAATACTATGAGCTGTAAAATCCAAAATGCTGACACCAGTGACACAATAATTCCTCATCCAAACAGGCACCAACCCATTTCCTGTGGCTTCTGCTGTTCTTCTTGTGTCATTCCTACCTCAACTTGTGTGCCGAGGTCCTACGCTTTGGGGACCGCAATTTCTATGGAGACTGGTGGTCAGTAGGCATCCCCTTTGTATACTGTTCCAGCATCTTTGTTAAGCATGTAAGGTAGCACATTATCAAGGCTCAAGTGTCATCTGTACAGGAACGCTTCCTCTCTGATAACCCTGTGGAGGAACTGGAACATTCCCTTTCAGAAATGGGGCCACAGGTACACAGGAAACTAGGTTATTGTTTAACTAGCCTTCAATTATATTTATTATAGTGGACATTTTTAGGATATATTCAATATCGATAATAATATTGTTTCTTCTTTTGCATCAAGACATATGTACACACGGCTGGTGGAGGCAAATGTATGCCCCTGGCAGGCAGAGCTATTTGTCTTCCTGTTGTCTGCCGTTCTCTGTGAGGTACATCCCCGCTTCTTCTGCTCCACACGCATAATTGACTAGAACCAACATGTGTCCATACATGGACAGACTCCTGCTTAGAATATTCATATTATTTTTTCAGTGGGTATTAATATGCAACAGGAAATGGAATGAATGGATGAAGTGCCTTTCTTTTCTTCTTTTTTTTTTACAGTATGTGATTGCGCTACCTCTTCACAGCTGTCGAATGTGGATCTTTCTCACAATGGTATTTGAGGTGAGAGAGAAATAAAGCTTTCTGTTTGATGTGCAAATGCCATGATAAAGGAGCCTGCGTCTTCAAAGAAAATGTGATTGTGAATTGGGATTGATGTTTAAATGCCATTTTTTGTAAATAGTAATGGCAAAGTGAGGTTTGTATGGTGCATAACTAGAATGCTTAAGCCATGGGGTTCACCGGCAGCATCGGCCATTAATGCATTGTCTCCACTTCTAGCTTCTGGTCAATGTTTTCCTCGGACGATATTTCACGGGGAACTATGGCAATGGCCTGGTGTGGCTGTGTCTGCTGCTGGGACCGCCCCTGGCAGTGACCATGTACTTTCACGACCACTACTTGGCTTTCGTCATCACCACCAACAGCAGCTCTCACCATCCTCATCCTCGGTCAGCTCAGTAACAACGCCATCCTGACTGATACCGGATTATCGTGTGTCTGTGTCTGGATGCATGGATCTGAAGTCTTCCTCTGGTCATCTTTTTTTTTTTTTTTTTTTTACCAAGTAACATGACTGAGCCACTATTGCACCCATTCTATGAAGGCACTGAAGGAACTGAGCAGCCATGAAGGCAATAAAGATGCAAAAAAAGGTTACACTGAACTGCAGGACAGGTGTTTTTTTTTTTTTGTTATTGTACGTATGAGTAAAACATGGGGGAAAAGCTGCTGCTTTGTTTATTTGCATGTGATCCTGTGGGGCTCCATTTAATCCTCTAACGAGTCTCACACAATCATTAGGACATTTCAGAAATGTACTACTGATCAAGTTCAAACATGGCCGTGTTAAGCATGTTAACGTTGGATGGTTCATCATGTGTTGATTATTTTATTGCCTTAGTAATGTATTTCAAAGTATATTTTATTCTGTTTTTGAAAATTATTATATTATTTATTATTTTATAATACATTATTGAGAACATTTTAATTTAATGAAAACGTCCCTGACAATCTAACTACAGTTTCATTAATATAGTGGTTTGTTTAGTCTGTGTTATGTTATTAAATTGTCTTTGTTATTACCACAGACTATTGTTTTATTATTGATGTTATCCATGATCCATTGCGCCACAGATTACCCTGTATCACGTGGTATTGTCATTGAGGCGGAAATGAAAGTTAACTAGCGACATCAGCGGATCACAGCTAAAAAAGGTACGACAAAAATAACATAGTCCTCGTTGTCAGTGTCAATAGATGTCATATTTTCGCTTATGTAACCTACAATTGTTGACATGTTCCTATTTCTTGGCTATCGCTAGTGGTAGGTTTTATCATTGTCCTTTTGTCAGAGCCCCAGGAGGCAGCTGGCTAACGGCTAGCTGTGTCTGTAGCATATAAGGTTAAATGCCTTGATCATCATCCATGTTTGTAATGAGCACGCAGGGAAGGTTATTTAAATATGGAGACAATAACAATGAAGACGCATACAGAAATATTTGATATATCGTGTTATCTGTTACGCACCTCTTATATTGCGCAAATGATGCTGCCAAGCCAGTGGGCTTGTTGACATAGGTTGTGTTTGGACGTGCCTTTTGTTTTGGTAGATTCACTTAAAATATAGAATTGACCGCAGTACGACAACCCTTTCAAAAGGGAACCATAATAATTTAACGAGTTGTCCGCGTCTACCTTTGTGATTCGTGACTTCATTTTGAAGGGTATGACAATGATTCGGATGCAGTCTCCAAACATCTGTCACATACATGTTAACGGCGCACCGATATGCTGGTGCTTGTATTCGCTAATGTAGGCATTCTGATACCGTCTTCTTTAATATCTCACTCATTCAAGATCTACCTATGCTAATTAATAAACTGGAGATGAACATTGGTGATCGTTTATGTTCATCCCATTGTATTGTATGCATCTTCATCTCTGCGATGCTTTCAATATTCTGAAGACCGATTCTTATTTTTCTATGATGCCGCATACAACTATTAAATGGTTTCTAATATGTTATGATGTCCTCTCAAGTTAACTGATATATTGTGGCTCCTCTTCAAAACTGCAACACGATGTATGAGTTAGCCTATATTTTTATAATATTTTTAGGCCTACATATGACTGATATGCCTGTATGCAAGTCAGTATTCCTGTATGCAAGTCAGTACATGCATAACTCAAGTGCTAATCTGTGTGTCTGTGCATGTGCTTCTTGTGCTTCAAGAGCTGTGATGCAATGGCAGCTGCCAGCGTGACCAGACCTGGCAGTGCCCAGACCACTGAGAAGTCTCAACTGACCTTGAAAGGTAACCATCCATCCTGTTCCCCTCAAGTCTAATAATGATCCACTGCTAAAGTAACCGGCTCAGCATATTATTGGATATTATACGGGAAGCTCTATTTTTTGGGGGTAGATGATTGATGGGCAAGGTGGAATAAGAAACCAACTATCAGTTATATCATTCTCGACATGCTGTGGAAAGTTAGACCTTCAAATCAGCCTTTTATAATTTGCTAGGGTAAACTGTATCGACTGCACCTTTTATTCAGCTTGTTGATCCAGTTTTTATCATCCACGTCGTTCAAATGGTATCACCAGGTCATTGTCCAGGATGAGTTGGCTTCCGGAATCTGCCTTTACTCTGCCAATAAGAACGGCATAATATAAGTCCACAGGTGTTGTATTTCTTTGGAATGGATTGAATGAACACCATCAGAGCCTGCTCTCATTGTAAGGCAGGCCTCTTTAACAAAAACATCAATGGACAATCTCCAGGTACTTCTGAGCCAGAAGAAAATAATATTCTAATGCAAAAAGCCTTAAACAAGTTGTCAATATTTTGATTAAATGCTGATTGAAAGCTCTGAAAAAGTGAAATACTGGCCCATATTCATATTTGTGGACTTTATCTTACTGTTCGATCCTTCTTCTACTTCCAAATTTTCTCCTTATTGGCCTGTGTGATGTTTCTTAGTAACTGCTTACAAATCAACCCTTTTTTCATATAAATTGTACCCATCAGCGTTGTCACATCGTCGCTCATGGTTTATTACTATGGAAAACTGTTTCAAGGTATAAAACTCTCAACACAATAGTTGATGTAACTGGTGACCGAGTGTGGCAGGCAGTCAAGATCATTAACCAATGCCACAAATGGCAGGCGATTACTCCATCCAGTCAATGATTACAGCAATACAATTCCTCTCCTGCTTGTAATGATGCGCCATAAATCCATTAAACAACTAAAAAAAGGCACAAACTCAAGGTGTTGCATGCAGACGAGGGTATTCTTATTGTGTTTCGTCCCATATTTAGCTACTCCCTTATGTTCGAGTCCAACGTAGAATGATCCCTTAGTTGGTTGACCAAGTATTTGCTTTCAAGGTCTCTGTTTTTTCAGACATATTGATTGAATTGGACTGGATGACACCTTGCTGGCTCACTTACCTCATTTAGTCCCGACCTTCAGTCGCTCAAATGAGAACGTCTTTGGCACTTATTGTGACTAGTCTGGTACGCCCACAAACAAAACAAAAACAAAAACAACTGCTTTATAGATATAATGATTTGTCATTGCAGTTTTCCAGCATCGTCATTACTAGGTTTCAAAATGTACATTAAATCAGGAGCATTTACTATGAGCATTACGACTAGGCCTAATTCCTAAATTTTCATCAACCGTATCAAACAAACACCATACTTGAGTCCTTTCAAGTATGTCACTGTGCTTCACCTCTTCACCAGCAAGACTTTTGAGAAGCAAGAAGGCTGTGAGATGGGCTCTATATGCATGTGCTTCAGACCAGTCAGGGTTTTTTTTCCCAGCAGAGAACATGGGAGTGTCACAGTACTGGATTACCACAACCACGAGTCTGCCCTTTATTTAGCTAATTTAGAGAATGACACTGCTTTATTTATCTGTCACTTGTTGTCTATTACTGCATTGTAGGGAATTTAAGTATTTTGTTGATGCCATGTGAACAATAGTCTCTACATGTTCTTAAACAATCCCTTCAACAAAAATCAAGTTCCAACTGATATTTTTCTTATCTCAGCTAGGGGGCGATGTGTTTCCTCTTATTTCCCCACCATTGAAAGGGCTAAAATATCATGTGCTGTCGAGATATAATGTGAAAATAAAGGGATCCAGTGGATCATTACAGTCTGACTTCACTGAATACAGAGATTCCAAAAAGGCAAACATGGCCATAGCTAAATACATGTTTTACATGCTCCTTGTTAAACTACTATTTCCCAAGCTACTGATAATAAAAATGTCTTTGTATTGGACACGATTCCATATTCCTTTATTAAACTTGGTAATTAATCGTCTGTGTGTGTGTTAAATATTTCGAATGTGCATATGAATGTGTGTTGACTCTCTTCCCTTCCACAGTGGTCTCGGCCAAGCCACAGTCCCCCAAGCTGCCCAGCCGTAGCTCGCGGCTCAGCTCCTTTGTGGAGGTGACTGCCGACGGCCTGTCCAGCGAGACAAAGAAGACAGGCAAGCGCAGTGGACACCTAGAGCTCCAGTGGAACGAGGACCTCACCCTGTAAGCAACCGTTAGAACACACGGCAAATTTGTGGACTTGTTTGTACTGTAATATAAATATTTGGTATATTCGGTCGTCATTTTACGATCAATTTACAGTATATCAAATAATTATTATATTCAGCATGATGTAGTCTTTATTTCAAGTAGGAATCAGTCTGTATAATGTGTGAAAACATTAACATACAAAATATGAATTAGTAATAATAATAATAATGTTTTTACTTAAGTAGTGGTTTGGTGCATTTTTACCTTTTCTATCTGACTGGTGTTTGTTCTGCGCTGCGTAGCAACGTGACCCCTCAGAGTCGCCTGGACCTGAAGCTGTGGAGCTGTCACACACTGAGGAAGGAGCTCCTGGGCAGTGCCACCATAGACCTACTGGACACACTGCGCACTCACCATGGCAAAAGTAAGGCCCCACGCACACACTCTCCCTCTCTGACGTCCAACCCTTTATCTTTCAAACATCTCCATTCATTACTTTCATTTACTACGTATTTTCCACTTATCATGGCTATTCTATGTTCGTTCTCTCCCTCGATATTTGTAGCAGTGTCAAGCAAGAAATGGCACTAGTTAACTCCTAGGGATGTTCTTCAAAGGCAAAATAAAAAATCATTATACGATTATAAGAACCATTTCAAATGCTTAATATCATATTTCCATAACAAGCCTATTTTAAATGAGGCTGAAAAGCATTTCCGACGTGCATCATTGCATTCTGCTCTGCTGTAGCGAATGTGATCCAGATTGCACCGGTTAAATGGTTGTTGGTGGACTCAACAGTTATAATCTGTTGTCTAGCTTTGTAAGTTTAACTTTAAATAGTAACCCGAAATAGCTTGTCTGTCAAAGCTTGAATGTCGATCGTTGTCGATCGTTTTTTTGTAGCGCTCCACTCCCTGACTGGGGCGGAGAGCGGCCTGGAGTATGGTGAACCCGATCTTATGAATTAGCCTTATTAGATTAATAATGAGACGTTTTTTTCTATATTTAACAAAATGAATTATGTACTTCAATGTATCAGTGGCTGGGATTCATATCTCAGGATAAATTCATTTTGTCAGAATTGTCTATTAATTCTGTTGCCGCCTTTGCAGCAATTGCAGCAACGCTAGTCGACTATTTGACTAATCCTGAACATCCCACTACCATCAACTACCTTTCTACCTGACCCCGTTCCCCACAATATGTTAGCATCTATTCAGGGTCCAGCTTGTTGTTAGGCTGTTTGAGGGACATATTTGTCCCAAGTTTACCAGAAATTGTTCTTGTTTACTTAGATAAACATTTTCTTTTTCGTTTATAAACCAACCCTGTATCGGTGTACCAGGCCTCTGCTTACAGCCTGCGATTCTTTAAGGCCACTTAATGCACAGCTTTCCTGGGGCCTGAAAGTTACACAGACATCCCACATTGGCGTGGTTACACCCAGGAGCTGTACACAGCGGTGTGTGTGTGTGTGTGTGTGTGTGTGTGTGTGTGTGTGTGTGTGTGTGTGTGTGTGTGTGTGTGTGTG
>JAOPUD010000162.1:15185228-15196706 GCA_027122715.1 Trisopterus minutus
ACACACACACACACACACACACACACACACACACACACACACACACACACACACACACACACACACACACACAAACCTGCCACTCATGTAGTCAAGCACTCCGTGTAACTCTCCTTCTTTCATTTCTCTCACTCACTCGTCTCTCTCCCACCCTCCATCTCGATTCCTTCCAGAGCTTCACCCCTCACTCACCGGCACTCTGTCAGGGTATTTGTTGCGTATTTTGGCTGACTCCACACATCTGTGTTCTACAGGGAGAAACCAGAGACAAACAGGAAGTCCGATTAATTGGATGTGCCCAGGCCCTCTTAGTCCTCGTTATCCTCATCACGACTACTTGATCCTCCATGCAACATTCTCTCGTCTCTCATATGACCAAAAGTTGAAAAAAATTATAATAATCTGCTCGGCCTACTAGCAAACCTAACAAGCAAGCTGTGCTGATTAAGGTGGTTCAGTCCGAGAATCGTCTTGCTTAACATCGAGGTCATTACTATGTTTTTTAAAGATTTTGCATTTGCCAGGCAAAGACAACCGGACAAAATATATTACCACAGCACATGCTTTGATATGATGCAACGGCCTAATGGTTTTCAACAGTGCAAGGTCTTAGCTGGGTTAGCTTATATTCTAAAACCATGTACATTTGGAAAATATATAGCAGGTTACATTGGAATCCCACTCTGTTACCTTTGCAAATAAAAGCATGGTGTATACACGCCAATGGTTAGAGGCCTTATGGTATTTGATTAGGCGTGGTGGAGCTTTCCAGCTTTCGACAAGCAAAAGGTATCAGCTTAAAGCCTTGCTTTCTATTCTAGCTGGTTTAAATAAACTATGAAAGGATGCAAGTCTACAATGACACATCTAAATGGCCGAACTAAATAATATACCAATATATTACTTAAATAGCCTTACATCTGCACCGACTCAGATCGGACAATGCTGCGCTAAGCAATTGACATAGTTTTGGGCATTTAATAATAACAAAAAAAAACATTTTAGAGACTGGCTTTTTAACTCGCGAAGGAGCATCCAGCCTACTTGTATACTAATGCAAACGGGAGCGCTATGCGTTAATATGGCAGCAGGGCGTAGACAGACGGAGGACGAAGATGCATGCACAGCTGCACTTTGAGGATGACACGCCAAACTATAGACATCAATTAAAATAGTCATGACAGCAAAGATCATCCGTTCGTAACAATCAAAATCCCTTTACCGAGGGAATGATCCTCTTTAAACATCCATTTCATTTTGGCCGTATCCTCACACTGAGGCGTGACGCTAAAACCAGAATCCTACGCGCAAATGAGCAGCCAATGTCGGTGCGGGTGAGTCGGCTCAGACGCTGAAGTATCAAAACAAAACGTCTCTCGCAGGAAGCTTCCGACGTCCTGTCTAACGGTGGAAAGGTGACGTCAACGTTCGGGCAAACCATTATGCACAGCAGGAAGGGGGGGGGATGTGTCATGTCGTTGGTTGCCGTTGTTGCCAAGAGACCAGCGACAACCATGGCAACCCCTTGAGACGCTAAGCTGAAGGACGGGAAGTAGCTAAAGCATGGAGCATCGTATTTGCGCACCCTAGCTTATATACTTGCAAAATGTTGTCCTAGCGCTTTACCTACCTCCAAAAACTGTTTTTCATATAGCTGAACATGGATATACTCTATTTAGTTGTACTTTATTCGCTGTGTTCATGTTTCCGTTTGTAAACCGTGCTTTCTTTAAATACGCTGCTAATATGAATCAGTACCGAGTTAGCATTCGTGCTATCTGATTAATAGAGTATACTGTGCAGTCGTTTTAGGTTGTTATGGCTTTCTATGAAGTCTATTCTCATCCGGCTTTGATTCGGTACAGAACCAGCGTTTGCACGAAGGCAACGTTGTTTCTGGTTGTTGTTTTGTGTCTGACATACATTTCCCCTCTACTGGTTGCTTACAGAAGCCAAGGTAACGATAAAGACAAATAATGATACTATTATGTCAAACCTCCTAGTCGTTGTTATTACCAGGTCGGCCGTCAGACCTTTGCCGTGTTGAAGTTCTATGTATCCTTTGCATTTCATGCTGTTCATAAATGTGCGGATGACTCGGACATGTTCGCTGCTTTGTTTTAGGCTTCTGGATCAAGAGGAGCACCTATGAGGAGCAGCCTGTTGTGAGGTTCCAGTATCAAACTCTTTTTGTCGCATCGACCAACACCAAGGGAGACTATGTAGCCTGGAGTACTTTTTCCAGTTTTAACAACATGCTTGGGCCCAACCTCCGTATTCCTACAATCTCGGTAAGTCACACAAGCTGGTTGCTAAAGGTTTCGTTTGACCAATCCTGTGAAACTTCTTAGATTGTCAGCTAAATCGTGCATTGTGTGTGTGTGTGTGTGTGTGTGTGTGTGTGCGTGTGCGTGTGCGTGTGCGTGTGCGTGTGTGTGCGTGAGACCAGGTTCAGGAGCAGGACCAGAACCAGGATGGCAAGTTGGACCGTCTAATCTTGGAAGTGCAGCTCCCTCTCACACCAGAGGAGGAGGTGTACAGTGTGCAGCTGCTCCTCACATTCAGCTACCAGCTCTTTGTACGTCTGTCTTCCACCTGCTAGCGGGATGCTATTCCCTCAGTAGACTTATAATCAATATATTGCCTTATATGCTTAATGAATGTGATAATCGTGGAATAACTCGATGTAATCGTGGAATAACGGGTTTACGGACCTGTTATGTCCTTGCGGACCCTCCGTCCACCGCAAAGTCCATCGCCTGACGTGTCCTCCAAATGTTACCTTCCGTCAAGGCAACGTAGCAGTAAGGGCTGTGATTGTGCCACTTACTAAAACCCGACATAGAGCCAAACCAGGTTCACGACTGCGTCAAAGCATCTGCAGGGTCATTGTATTGCGTCGACGTGGAACCATAATCAGCCCTTTAGAGAGGTCAACCGATGTGCTGTGCCACCGGTATGTACTTCTATTCAGGCCTTGGAACCAAGGTGACACGAGGCAGTATCGGCCAGAGAGATTCCGTGTTTGTTCAGAGAGACAACACATGTTTACGGTGTGTTCAGGGACTGACTACGCCCCTGGTGTGAAGGGTCTGTACAGTTGTCCTTGTCTGAGAATGTTCAGACAAGGGCATTCATAAGTTAATGATTACACATCACACAAATCCAAGAGTATCGAAAACAGTTGGTTGGTGGTGAAGCCATGTATGGTTTTGATTGTTTTGATAACAACATTACCTTGGACCTTATTGGAGGAATCACAGAAGCAAAACATAACGTTATTCAAAGCTGTAAGGCAGGTGTTCTGCAGACCAGTTCGGCTTTTGTATTACGTTGTAAAGATTCAAAATAAATGTCTTAAACTTTATTCGGTCATCTTGCAAATAAGTTCCACAACATTTGCAATGTAATATGCTATGCAACCACTCTATTGTGTTAACATATTACTTTACAGTCTCACACTTGTCCATTTCAGTCAAGCCTAAATTAAACAATAGCCTCAGGTGGTGAGACCCCTGCAGATGTCTGGTTCCAAGAAACGTTCTGCTTCCAGGAAATAATAATACTATTTTCTATTGTTTTTTTTTCTTTCATTCAGAGGATGTCCACCGTCGTGATGCAGAGCCTGGCCTACATCCAGTATTCCTCTCCGGTTCCTGGAGCTCAGCTGTTTGTCGCTGGAGACCTGAGGTTACAGCAGAGAGTCCCGCTGCCTCACCGCGGCCTCTACAATGTTTACAATGTGAGCTCAACCCCCTCTCCCCTCTTTTGTAAATGGTCATCTAAGGTGCTGCACTGATTGATCTGGCACCAATCATTATCGGCTGATTTACGCCCTAAACAGTCAACGGCCAATCAATTTGAAATTGAAATGAATAGAATGCAGAAGGATGAAGCCGATCATGTTGCTCAAAAACGATGGTGTTCAATTCATTAGGTTGAGTCACTGAGACATATGTTATCCTGCTTTAGTATAATTCACCTGGACTCACAATAAAGCTACATTTGGCGTAACAATAGAAATAGCTTTTTTTGTTGATCTCGGTTATAGGATGCAATAACAAGCCTGCATCTCACCGGCCATCATTCTAAAAAGATAGATTTTCAATATATTACGCAAATTGTAGGTCAAAGTTCAAATATTTAAACTCGAGAGAACAGGCGAATGTGTGTTAAATGATATATGTGAGTACTGAAATACAGGTTTGAAAACAAAGCTGTATAGTGTTGTAACTAAAAATAACCGTATTTCCCCTCCGGATTGTGCCATGTCTGACAGCACTATTTTAATGTAGGAATAGTTCACACATAATCAACCTGGCTGAACATGTTTATTATTTACGTCTGGTGCAAAAGTGTACGTAAAAAAAGCCACAATGCATTGTTTTTTCATAAGGGTGCTAATTTTGGTTCTGATCCTGTTCACACCTAAAGCAGACAAAACCAGAGTTTACTTGGAAGTGGAAAGAGACCCTTGTTCTTATGTGCACCAAAGTTTGAACGAGCATTAACACCTCCCCAGACAAACCGTACGCTCCGGGGTTTGATTTAGAACAGACTAAACGGCTCCGGTGGCAAACAATCAGTGACCTACCACAAAGAAGGGCTTTGTGTGATTGTTGTGTGTCGCAGCAGGGCAGTAGTAGTCAATGCATTCAGTATGCCACGCATAATGCATATTCACATAGTCAATGTAAGCTTACAGAAAACTTGAAAAAGTAATTGAATTAACATTTTTGTATTACAATTTTGTGTTACTTTATTTAATAGCTTCATTATAATATCTTTGCAATTAAGCAACCACGATGTCTGTCAAGATTTATATTACCGGCTAATTGAGATTCTAGTCAGCCAATCCCGGTAAATGCCAACTAACAGAAACCCTGTCGAAAACACTTGGTATACTGGTATTCTGACTCATTGGACAAGCCTGAACCAACTTTTCATCAGGTTTTTCTATAATCACTTCACCAAGAGTAGAATGGATCTGGTGTATAAAAGCAGACTATCCTGCTGTTGCCTTATAAAAGGGAAAACGGGATTCGTTTTCCTATATTTTTCTCAACAAACCATTGGTCCTGTGAGCAAATTTCACTTTAGTACAGTATTTGTATTAGAGGTGGCTGCCACACTCCATCTAGCTGGCCTAACTGCACCAAAATCCAAAACCAGGACACGGGATTATGATGTTTAAAGAGTATAAAAACACTCCCCACACCATAGGATAACCTGCCAATAAATCTTTGCTGACCAGAGTCTGAGGGGGAAATGGGGCACAAAATCTGGCTAATTATCTTTTAGTGTGTACCCAGCATTACATTCTGCCGTGTAGGATGTCCCCGAGTGTGTGGGGTGTTGGCTGATTTAACCCGTAAGCATTGATTAATACGCAACATGCCCTAGAGTCCAATCAGTCTGACTCGGGTCAGCTAGGGTTGCTCAAACAAGCCATCAACCACACACTCAGTATAATACGTGCCATTTCCACATTAAAATATAAAAAAAAAGACTAGACCTATTTTTTTTTATTTTGTTGAGTTGTGTACTAATATTATCCCACATTTTTTCAACAATGCTCAAACCCGAAGAAATCCATAGTTTTATTGAAGGTAACGTTTAATTTGGTCGCCTGCCATATCCCTTTTACCCCCTAACTTTCAAGGAAACACAGGAAAACCATATTCCAGTAGCGACCTAATAAGGGGGCCAAGCACAAAGTGCGAAGGCAACCTATTGTAATTGTTAGTGTCTTTATTATTCCACCACGTTTGACTTACACAGGCAAAACCACTTATCAAAACTTTGGAATGTTTATGACGTGTATGAGGCATGCTGAGAACGCTTGCCGCAGCCCACGATACGTGGTTTCCACCACCAAAAGTGGGTGGGGTCCTGATTTAGCCGCGATTAACCACACCTATTTGTCAGTACTCCTCCATTGGGGTACCAAACGGTCTGAAAGGGTTCCGAAAAGTTGGAGCTACACACACCGTCCGTTGATTATTCGCAAGGTATTTCTGGATGATGGTGAAAACCTTGGTTTAATGAAGAAAATGTTGCTCAAAAGTTTGGCGTCCTTCTTGGACGACATCCGTTGTTGCTCTCTGTTTAATGTGACGCATTCTTCTTTTTCATTGGCAGGCTACACTGTTTCAGGCTGCTATGTTGTCACGATGCTTACGTAGCTGCCGCTTTATCTGCAAAATTAGTCTCAACACCTTTATAGTTTGAGCTCCCTAGCAACTACAATCAAGTAAAACATAACTGAAAAAAAACAACCACATTGATACATCTAAAACTAGAAAATGTGCTCAGTAAAGCACAGGCCTCCGCAAAGGATCAGTGAGCTTGAACTGGGCCTGGCTCAGAGAGGGCCAATTGACCGCCCTAAACTGAGGCCGGGGACACTGCACACGTAGACTGGCATCCTGACCAATTACAAACAGCAATAGGTCTGGAAATCTCTCCGTTCACTTTGTCAATTTCCAAAGGGCGTCACCAACGGGGCGCAGGGGCGCACCAAAATGCCTCTGGACGCCATTTGACTAGAGAGGCCTCCAACCAATCAGAGCAACGAGACGGGGACTCGGCACTGAGCGCCGAAAGAAAACACTTATTCTCAACAAAGACTATTCTTTTAGTATAATATATATATATATATATATATATATATATATATAATGTTTATTAAGTTTGTTTAATAACGTCTCGATAGCGCAATTAACAGACGGTTGTAGAGCAGTGGCAGCCATCTCTGATGCCGTTGAAATGCCTCGGCGGCGCACCTGCACCGTCATCGTATTTCCCGCCTCGTGCTAGATCAACTGTTGTGATTGGTCTATTTCTTACCAGGCAGAACTTTTTTTGTATGGGAGGTGGCAGGACGTTATTTGCCGAGTAAATGATACATGAGCTTGCGAGAATTGTCTGGTTCCCAGGCTACCCAACAAGGCTCCTGTTGAGAGGTTTTCACGAAAACAGCAAGTGGGTGCGGAAGGGGGAATTGTTAATTTCAAAGTGGTATAACCTCCGAAGTGAATACACTAGTGAAGATAGCGACTACAAACGATCCACAAGTCGTCCTCGGTTGACTTGTGGAGTTGACAAAAATGCCTACTATTCTGAATACCATACTTGTATTCAACCCCCTGTGTTCACCGTTCTTCTTTCCATTCCCACCAAGGTATCGGTGATTGATGGCTCCAGTCCATTTGCCAGTGCATACAATCTGGTCAACATAATCAAGGCCTACCAGGAGCGCAATCGTGAGTTTCCACTCGCTGTATGAACAATGCATGATGCACACGCATGCAAGAATACGCTTGGTTTATTATTAGGGGTGTATTTAGTGGAGTCTCTGTGTCTTTCTCTGTCTCCTTATTTATCCCAGTGACCACCACCTTCTCATGCCCAAGCCCAGTATGGACAGTCGGAAGAGGAACAGGCTCCCCTTTCAAGCTCAGCACTGAGATACGCTACCCCCTGGAAGTCATCAGATATCCTTTCACAAAGATAGGTCATGTACACTTGTATGTCGCAAAATGTGGTCCAACTGCAATTGATTAGTCCATGGCAGGTACACGGAAGCTAAGTTTTGTTTTATCTTTTTTGTCTTTTGTCTTACAAGTTGTACACAAGTGGGTCACAAATCATAACATGTGCTTGTCCTTCCTTGTCCTTGGTGTTGTGAACAACAAAATTCCAACCTATAATAATACAGCCCTTTATCAAATCAAGCTATTAAGAACTACAATGGTAGGTCATGGCCATACTTCCACCTCCAGGCCACCATCGTCATGACCCACCGTTTATTAATGTAATGTTAACCCAGGCAGAATGCGCCTTAACTTCTCTTCCCTCTCCACCTACCGACCCGGGTTCTGGGAGACCATCAAGGGGGCCTGGATCCAGTACGTGAGCGTGCTGCTGGTCTTCCTCTGGGTCTTCACTCGCATCCAGACCTTTGTGTTCCAGAACCAGGTCCTTCCCTCTCTGCCGGTCCCCATGGTGAAGCTTCATCCTATGTGAGCCCCAGCTGGTGATGAGAAAAACAGAGCAGTTTCCATAGCTCCGGAGTTCATGCCAAGGAGAGGGGAGGGGTGCGTCTGGTGATGACATACCACTGTGGGATATTATTTTTATGAGCACATGTACGCAAACAGGGATACATAATGAGTCGCTTGGTTGACTGTGACATCTTGACCAACACTGTCTTTTATATGTTTTGTTTTTCAACATGGAATTTAACGTAATGAATACAATTTCTTATATTTGTACATTGGGATTGACCATTTTGTATGACAATTATGAGCAATTATATAAGCCACGTTTAATGCTTCATTAAACTTGCACAAAAACCTTTCTACTGCAGCCTTTACTCCATTAAAAGATCAGACGACAAAACTCAAGGACAAAACACAACCATCAATGAGTCAATCCAGTGATCTTTGTGAACTTCTGCCCCAAGGTTTTCAAGTTAACAAGAAAGATATGCAAAAGAGAAATTTTTCACTCTATGCGGGTATCAGCATTTTCTCTCGAAAAGGATGGGTCTCAAATGGTAGAAAAATACATGTAGAAGTGTTTTCTGCCCCACGCCACCGGTGGCTTGACTGAGCTTAACCTTTTGAACCAGGGCCCAGTTCAGAAGGTTGAATCCGGATCAGATTAATCCTTCATTTTATCCCATGTTTTGCTATCCAGGATCAGGTAATCCCTCTTTCGATTCGTTTCGATTTTTTTCAAAGCAACATTGGATTGGATCCCCCTGGATACAAACTTTTTATGTCACCAAGTTTAGAATACCGATACTCTAAACAGGCAGAATAGCCAGGCAGCATGGGTTCACTCAAGTGTTTTAATCAGAAAACAGCAAAATGTAACTAAATAAACATCCCCTTTTCATTTGCCATTTATTTAAATAGTCTCGACGACCCAGACCCATCTGACCCACAGCATACATGTATTCCTGTATTCGTTAAACAAATCAAGGGACACATAGTTAAATGTATATACACTCTGTGATATAAATGTATTATTTAGGCAACTTTACAGTTGATTCACATTTTGCTCCATAATCCACACTGAATCCACCCTTCACTGCATCAGGATAAACCAGATATTTTGGATCAAAGTTGTCCCAATACTACTAAAGATTTTAACCAACACATAGCTACTAAAGGTTAGATCGAGATCAAAACTAAAACTGGATTAAGTGATGTTGTCCGATTTCAGAATCCTTTATACTTTTGAACAACCCATTTTCAAGATTTGATCCAATCCGATTCCAATTCTGAACGACTGGGCCCAGACTGTACCCCACATGTGGTAGATGTAGTTTATTTGGGATTTCAGTTTAACAAGAACACTGCCATTCATACAATAAACAAACAGCCTATATACAATATGCAAATAATGAATATGCTTAAGTCCAATGCTAGAGATGCTTATCGTTTGCATATTCAAAGCTAGATTATTGACATTATGATAATATTACTAAGCAAATATTCCAAGGATAAAGTGACGACGAATAAAGTGTGCAACATAGGACCTACTGGACGTTTTATTTTGAGTTTAGAGCTTAAGCGGGCTCATAACACACAAGCAGATCGGAGATGCAGGTACAGACTATGAAAGGTGTCACCTAGATATAGGTGTCACCTAGGCTTGTGTGTGTGTGTATATATAGATATAGATATAGATATATATCTATATCTATAGATATAGATATAGATATATATATTTATATATACACACACACACAACACGCCAATACTGTATATTGGATACAGAGCAGAGAAATTCTCTCCCCCGGGGGGAGAGAATTACTCACAACTCCCCCCCCCTAATGGCGGCCCTGAGGGTCCCGCCTACAGAATGCCACCCCTCCGGATTAAATGGACAGTCCTCGTACCCCACCACTCCCACAGACCTTGGCTAAATGGCCCAATGGCCACGTCCCAAAATTGTTGCCACTACATAAATGGAGCCTGGTGGAGGCAGAGGTATCGGGGTTGAAGGAGTTCGAAATACCGTTTGAGTTCTCAGCACAGCATACACTTCTGACAAGGTTAGTAGGCTGCTTTACTGCGACCCATCTTTCTCTCCCCTGGAAACATTTGGGTTGTATCGACAAAGACTCTGAATTGCAAGGAAATCTCCCCGTGTTTCTTTGTATATTGTAGGCTGTAAATGAACAACTTTGTTTGCAAGGGGAGATGTTGTTCATTAAAATTCAAGCGATCGAAGTCCTGTCGACTTTCAGAAGTAAATACCGCGACAACTGTTTTGCACATGCAAACTTCTTGCGGACAAAAGCAAGTTTGGATACCATATTGTCAACTTTCTCCCAACTAATTCAAGGCATATATTCTTATCTTAATTTAAAATTAAATGCTTTGAACCGTATTTTGGCACTGTTTGCAGATGTCCAAGTCATAAAAGTAGGACTACATATGAAGATATCGGTCTTGTGATGGTTTAGTAATGTAACGAATGCATAATCCAATAATAGAGAACCTTTTTTTACCTCTTGAGCAAGGATTAAGGGACAGATATAAGGGGGAGAAAAGTAGGAAAGAAAGAGAGGGGTTGCTGGGACATATTGTTCATGAGCGTTGCCTTAAGCCGAGCTTGTTGGGGCTTGCTCAATAAGCAGCCAGACTGTATGACACGCTGCATTATTATCGAGGAAACAGTTACTTTATTACAGCCATTTTATGCAATAAACACACACACACATATATATATATGCTACTGTATGTGAGACTGATATTTTTTGGCGTAGGTACATGCATCGATGCCCACAACATAGTCCCTCTTCTAGTCAAATGCTAGGGGCTCTTCTGGCATATTTACAGCAGGCTCATCATTAAAGCATGTGTTAGGCTTCAATTAGTGTGTTTGCGCGAATCAAATATCCGAGGACAATGTGAAATGGGATCATGTCCAACGAGGTGTTTATACAATTGGGCTGTTTCTGTCCTGCCTACCAGCTGTCATCTTTAAATTTGAGTCCCTTTTTGTGGAGCTTGGCTTCACGAATTCCCCACCTATCTGCTTTTTATCATCTGCTTTCAATCATCTGTTCTGGAAGGCATTTACCAATCTTTGCATCGGAACAATGTGCTCCTCCTCTCCTATTGGTTTTCTTTTTCTCTCTCTCTCTCTCTCTCTCTCTCTCTTGCTCGGTCCTCTTTCCTCCTCTTTTTCAGGCTTTGTCCTAATTATGGTTAGTCAAACTTCAACCTCAACTTGTTGTATTCAATTATTCCTTGTCCAACTCAACCTGTTGTATTCCATTCTTGTCCTGCCCAGTAACCCACTCCAATATCATTTTTACAGCAGCAGCGGCTGCAAAGTCCCATAGAGAAGGAGAGAGTCCTATTGAACAATAACTGGCTAAGAAATACTTTATTTCCCCCTAAATACAAAGCTTGCGTTTTCCCCCCACACATTACATCGTTGTGTGCTGCAGCG
>JAOPUD010000162.1:15239040-15252343 GCA_027122715.1 Trisopterus minutus
CACACACACACACACACACACACACACACACACACACACACACACACACACACACACACACACACACACACAGAACCGCCAGCAGATGATATACGATAAAGGCACATCTCAGAGAGAGGAAGCGTGCATGTGGAGGTCGCCTCAACCCAAAGGGGGTGTGGTGTTGTGTTTGTTCCCAGGGGTCGGGAACAACAACGATGGGATCCTGGTGCTTGGAGCCACCAACATACCCTGGGTGCTGGACGCCGCCATCCGCAGAAGGTCTGTGGCCATCTGGAAGGGCTCAGAGCTGGCAACCCCCTGCCCTCGTGTCCACCAGAGCCAACTAGAAACGATCACCCCGGCTCCCTTCCCTTCGGTGTCTTTGTGCATTGTCATTGTCTTTTCCAAAGCTAATACGGTCGTCTGATACATCGCCGGCCGCGTGTTCTTCCGGCCCCCAGGTTCGAGAAGCGCATCTACATCCCCCTGCCGGAGGAGCCGGCCCGCTCCCAGATGTTCCGGCTCCACCTGGGCAACACGCCCCACAGCCTGACCGAGCCCGACCTGCGGCAGCTGGCCCACAAGACGGAGGGCTACTCGGGGGCGGACATCAGCATCATCGTGCGGGACGCCCTCATGCAGCCCGTCAGGAAGGTCCAGTCGGCCACCCACTTCAAAAAGGTGGGCATGTCTTTTTGTCTCGGGTTTGTCTGCTGATATTGTGCGAATTATTGTTTTTAAATTGAGTCCTGTCTGAAGCTAGCGTGCTCTACCCTGTTAAAACGATAATGTCTCGATTCCGTAAGCAATATTGCTCCACATGTTGTAGGGCTGTGCGATATGGTCAAAAATCTTCTAGAAAGATATGGGTCATTTTTATATCTCGATATTCGATAACGATAAATATCACAAAATGGTTAACTTTTATTTTTCCTGTAAATTCTATGAAACAATACCGTTTCAAGTTTAATTTTATTTTCATCACCTCCCGCTGACGTAGATTAAATCATTTAAATGTAAAGCACGGTCAGAATGAAGTTAAGCACTACCATCAAGTCAAATGGCGATAGGAACGATAGAGGGACATTTCTCTCTCATCCCTCGCTATATATCATCATATCAAACAGCCCTTACATGTTGTGTAACATGTGATACATGTTAAATATATGATTTGGTTCTCCGTCACCTTGTTGCGCTGCAGGTGCATGGTCCGTCACGTAGCAACGGTCAGCTTATGGTAGATGACCTCTTGACCCCCTGTTCCCCGGGGGACCCTGAGGCCATAGAGTTGACCTGGATGGACGTGCCTAGTGACAAGCTGCTGGAGCCCATCGTATGCATGGTGAGAGACACACACATGCACACGTGCGCACACACACATACACATAATATAATAACAAATAATGCCCAGTGTGTGAGACTTGTCTCCGCACTATATCCTGTGATGCATTGGGGCTATCATTGTCATCAGATTCGTCCAATAGAGATGGACCATTTGGTTTGGCACACACGTTCCTTAGGATAGAAGTCTGTACGCTTGGATGGGGACAGTGAAGTTAAAATAGTCAAGAGCCGACTGCCCTTTTAAAAACAGATGCGTAAATTACCACGTCAGCTTGTTTGTGTGACTAATACACGTCACGTTGATGGATTTCCGGCACACAATTAGTTCCAGAATTCCCCCTATACTGAACGTATTCCCTAAATAGTGTCCTATTTGGTGTTCACTATATATGGAATACGGAATGAGGGAACAAGCGAGCCAAATTGAACGCAGCCCCTTGTCTCTTCCAGTCGGACATGTTGCGCTCTCTGTCCACCACGCGTCCCACCGTCAACTCTGAGGACCTGCTGAAGGTCACCAAGTTCACAGAGGACTTTGGAATGGAGGGCTGAACGCGAGATGAAGCCCCTTCCCACCTCCCCGAAGGCTACATCTCCTCTCACTAGCTCCCTTGTATTAAGTTCCCCTCAAGTTAAGCCCAGCTACTGTACTTACTCTCTCTCTCTCTCTCTCTCTCTCTCTCTCTCTCACTTTCTCTCTCTCTCTCCCCTCTGCGTCTTCTCTCATTGGATGTATGTGACTCACTGCCTTTCATGGATTTTTACGTAAAACGGATGGTGCCTAAAAAATAACATAAAAAGCAGAGGGAGGTGTTTTTTTGTTTTCTCAAATCACTCGGTCCATGCTCGGTTTTTGAATCTGTGGATAAGGTCGAAGAGAAAAAAAAGTCTGAAATACAAAGTGTTTCCTGTCCGGTCGTAGACGCTACCTAGTATCTTTTTTAATCTACTTGTAACCTGACGCAGAACATGGATTCCATTTAGTTCGTCCCCTCTCAGAGTCTACCGCCTAGACTAGAGTCTTTTAAAAGGATCGAATGAACATTTGTTTCCTTCTTGCACTTTGTTAGTGAGTGCTTCAAATGAGCTTGATATAAGCTTTTTGAGGAACAAATTATTTTGTTAGTTTATTGTGCCAGGCATGTGGATTTGTGGTTTGTGTGCATCTGCTGTCTAGTCATTTGTTATTGTTAATTTATTTGTGTGTTAATGTTTTAACACATTTAAGGTTGGCTTTGTTCGTTTTTTTTACTTTTTCTTTTTTTTTATGATATGTCAATCCAATAGTGATTGACATACATTACTGGCTGATTCCACAAACCATTGGTTTACTCGCACCAAGATTTCCTTGTTGCTGCCAGCTAAAAAATAGTTGGACTCATAATATCAGTACAATAGTAATAATAATATCAAGTACAGTATTGCTCACCAAGAAAGAAATCGCAAAAGTGTGGAGGATTTATTCTTCAAAATGTTTGAAAATCTGAAAATCACTCACTTATAAGTCTTCTCCAGGGTTTCTGAAATACTGTTATGTTTTTCGGTTCGTTTTTTGTTCGGTTTACCGGTGCTCCTTTGCAAACCTTGTTTTAAAGCACTTTTTCAGACTTATTTAATTTATGCAGCTCAGTATTTAAGTTATTTAACTGTGATTGCTGTTTAGTACGCAACAGATATTGACATCTTTCTCCAGTATTTTCTCAATTGTGATGGCTGATCTATGTACCTCTCTATTCAGTTGTTAGCAGCATTGTACGCAGTAACTAACATTATCATCAGGAGGTTGTGTGGTTAATTCAGTGTTGTCCTCCCAGCCTCCCCACAACTTATCTTAACAATGATACTTACAATGATACTTCAGAAATCAATTGTTCAGAGATGTTTGGCTGAGCAATATTGCTGCTATCTATGCGTATTTGAAGGTATAACACATGGTTCAATTGCAAAGTCAGTTTATAATAAACTAACATACTACTAGTCATACAATGTTATTATAACTACTTGAATAATCTAAAGGAAATAAAATGTCTACATTTCATTTTTAAATGAATGTTTATTTGTTCCAGCAAAATTGACTAAGAATTTACAGCAAAGAGAAAAGTCGATATAAAAAAAAGAAGATATACAGATGCATGTTTCAGGGGTTTGATGTGATCCTTGCATTATCTATACTGTGCAGTCATCGTATACTTGAGATTTATTATCGAAGGACAAACAATTCATGTTTGGTTGTCCAACGGTTTGTGTTTATATACAGTCCAAAGGTTCATTGTAGAATACAAGTTGTGTGAGCTTGATATACTTTTCACTCATTTCAGAGCAGCACTTTTGAGTCTACACATGTTTTCTACGTCAGGCTCCTCTCCGAGACGGTGCTGAAACCAAGAGAGCCTACCTTACATATCCTCTATACCTTGTGGTCATCTGCAAAGGCCCACCTGCAATGCCAATCCTACAAAAGGCAGAACATTTCATAAAAAATGTCTTATGGGAAAGGTCTGTACTGCATATTTCACATGCATGTGATCAACATGTTAAAGGGTAGTCAGCAAAAAGCAATGGATGCGGGTGTGGGCAAAGGGCTCCTTGTAATCAGTGGACTGGGAGAGAAGTTTGGAGATGAACAGAAGAGCATTCTGATCTTTGACAGATCATTGTTACTGTAGGATAGGATGCTGTCGTGGGGGGGTCCACATCTTTCGTCCCATCACACTTTGCTTCGTTTGGGACGGCTCTCTACACGAGGCGCTGCACGCTTGTTGCGGTGGTGTGGGAAGGTTGGCATCAGTTCGGGTTCACATGCTGGAGTTCAGAGAGGAGGTCAATTAATGCACAAAAACATTCCACACAAACAATTTTATATATAGTATATATATATATATACACACACACACGGCCATTATACTCACGTAGAGGTTTCTCCTTAAAATAGGAACTATCCAAGCAATCTTTGGCAGTTGCTCTGAAATTCAAATGGAAAATTGTCCTTTAGTTGTAGTTAATATTAAATAATCAGGGGTGTATTACTGTGTGTGTGCACATGTATGGGCGCCTGCATATATTAATGTAGCACATGTACACGGTATGCCATGTGTGTACATCATAGGGGTGTGTATGTATGCAGCATGTGTGTATCATACGGGAGCGTAGGCAGTACCTGCGCTGGGGATTGTACATGAAGAGCAGGTTGAGCAGTCTGTGGCCGGCTTCTGACAGCCAGGTGAATTTGTTCTTCAGGTTGTTGTAGGGCTGTTTCCTCAGACTGTACTGACCAACCAGAGGAAGCCGGGAGAAACCCTGGCACAGACACACAGACACAGACACCCATAAGAAAAAAACTTGTTTGTTCCATGCCATGTACATGGTGAGTCGGAGGTCAGTTATTTTCCAGGGACGTTCTTACAGGCCAGATGTTGTCATTGGGCGTTCCCAGTAGCTGGACGATGAGGTCCACCTGCTGGATCTCCGAGCCTCCAGGCAGCAGGGGCTTATGGGCCAGCAGCTCAGCAACGATACAGCCCACTGCCCTGCAGAGAAACAGCGACATGGGGTGACGCTCACTTCATCTGTGTCATTGCTATAGACTTCATCAATGTACCTTCCTGCAGCATGCTTTTCCATAATTGTTTGAACATTCAAATTCATATTGCAGTTTAAGAAGCATGAGGTCAAAAGGGAAAAGTGTCATCAGGAATTGACTGGACGCGCTCTATTATATATTAGTGGTTCCGCTCACAATGTAATGCGTGTCGTGGTATATTTGCATGTTTTGGTAAATACAATCACATATACTTCAACAGCTTCATTGTCTTTTCCAGGCAAATCGTCATTACATACATGTTACATTTGAAACCCACCACATATCTAGTGCAGTTGTCTGTGTTTTTGTCCCTAGAAGGAGCTCCGGGGCTCTATACCTACAGAGACAGAGACAGACACAGAGAGGTGGTCAAGGGTTGGGCAGAATAAAAGTATACGATGAAACGACCCGTCAGGCAAATCAGATGTATTAAATAAAACTGATGACTTGAGCTAGACTCTTCAAATGTGGAAATGTCCTTAGGTAGACACAGACACTGCCGTGTCATGTAAGCAAGTTGGTGAAGGAGAGGTCAGAAAGACAGTAAGACAGAGTGGATCTAAGGAGAAGGGATTAGCAAGGAGGGATTACAGGGATGAGTTTCCATTGTGCCAGAACAAGGACACAGTGAAAGCACACACACACACACACACACACACGCACACACGCACACACACGCACACACACACACGCACACACACACACACACACTATATACACTATATACACACTATATACACAACTCACCATAGTGTCACCACTCTGGGGGTCATCGGCTGTACAGGGATGCCGTACACACGGGCCAAACCAAAATCAGCTGCAGAAAGTTTTTTTTTATTATTATTTGGAGCAAATCTTTGCACAGCAGACACATCGTATCAATCATGGAGCTAGGACGTAATGCTATTAGTTAACAGAATAATCCCCAGGTGCCTGGCTACTGTGTCGCTAGTACTCCTGACCAGTTCCAAAAGGATTATGGTAGGAGGGGGGTGGGAGGAGGCATAGTAACATTGACATTTACCTATTTTAACGCAGCCCTTGTCGGTCATCAGTAAATTAGAAACCTTCAGGTCCCTGGTTGTGCAAAAGGATCATAGCCAGATAGCAAATTAGTTCCATGAACAATAAATGTAATATTTAGCCATTTTTAAATACATTCAGAGACGCTAACTGCATATCTATTGCGACATTGTGTTGGACAGCACCGACCTGTGCAACATGAAGTTATGGTGAAGATACTCCAGCCCTCGTAGCAACTGAAGCACTATACACTTCACCTAGGGGAGAGCGAGAGTCAGATATCTTCACAACAACAGTACAGAAAATGGATATGGTTTGTGTGTGTGGTTTATCTTCTTCCAATTTAGTTTTTTTCGTTTGTGTACACATATATATATTGCTGTTCGTAAATATGTAGACTGAATCTAGAGGCCTTCTCAGACAGGATCATGACCTGTGGTAGATCACTTAACCTCTAGTTCAGCTCATGAGTGCAGACATTAGCAAACCAAATCGGAGGCAGCCAGAAAAGAAGATTGGGGGTGGTGTGAGGGGACTCGGATCTGTGCGGTACCTGGGCTTCTGAGAAGGGTGTCTGCATGTTCTCCAGTAAACTGGCCAGGTCCTGCTCACAGTAACTCATCACCAGGAACAGGCTGGAGAGGAGATCAGCAGATGTAAGCACTAGATATTGTAAGATTGACTGTAGATCCATGCAAACGTAAATCTTTATTTCCTATGCCCGTCAGTTTAAACCATGGGTTTCCCGTTATGTGTGTGTGCATGGTACCTCTCCAACTGACTCCCTACGACCACCTCCTTCAGCTCCACTATGTTGACATGCCTCAGCCTCAGCAGTAACGTGATCTCACGGAGGCTGCTGATGGGAATGCCTGTGAGAATCCATACTATTACGTAAGCATTACAATACAATATATGGAAACACGAGCATACGCTTCGAAGCTGCTTTGACAACCGTCAATGGACTTTGTTACTTATTGTGGCCATCTTAATCATGCATCGCTACACACGCTGGGCTATTTAATCACATCTGCAGAACTGTATGAGTACTTTCCAGAAGTTACCAGAACTCCGACCTGCACAGACTCACCATCTTTCTCTTTGTCCATGCGGACCTTCTTCAATGCTACAATCTCATCAGACCTGGTGTCTCGTGCTCGGTCTACAATGGGGGAAATAAAGGGTGGACATTTATATAATTAGTAAATGCTGACAACCTGGCATACCATCCTATTTGATCAACTGCCAAGTGGGGGAAAAATAAATCACATACGAGTTCAGGAAGAATCAAAGAAAGGGATGGGTTTTCTATTGTCCATTCCTCATGAGTGTATGTCTTAACAACCATTAGATACAGACAGAGTACCAACCGTCTACTTCTGAATGGATTGATACTTACACACAATACCATAGGTCCCTTCCCCAATTCGGTTGAATTTCTCAAACTCTTTGACACTTCGGCAGGTCCCAAACTGGAAAGGATAGGGGCAAAAATAAAAAGAGGGAAGGCAAATGCTACCGATCGTCTTGGAGGAGCGCGCACCCTTAAGTTAATGTAGAACCTACAAAGATTGCCAGCAATTACTTCAGACGTGGAGGACGAACCCCATTAATCTCTTACTGTCCATGTACCAGCTTCTGAAACGTGTCCCCGAATGACACGGGCCAGTCATATCTGACTGACCCTTGTTGTTTGAGGACAGAAATAAACTGTAATTCCATCATAAAGGTAAGGATATGTGAGGGCCTTAGTTGAGTTAGAAATTAATGATCACTGGAAAGGATAAGTTGAAAATGTCCCTGATTGCTTGGACCTAAACGGTTAGCCACGAATAACATGGTCCGCACAGGGATGCTGTAGGGCCAAGTATGCATTAACTAAAATCGCACGTTCACATTGTCAAGCTTGGTAGTAACCCGACTATAACATGATGCTGTAACAATAACTGGTATAAATATAGCTAGTTGGTTATTCCTTACCCTATCACTTTGTGGCACGGTGAATGTTTTCTTGTTCTTGATCGATTTGAGCCTAATAGGATCCGGCTCATCATCTCCGACATTATCCATCTTGTCAATTAAAACCACATACAGTTAAGCAAAAGTAGATGGATTATGCTGTCTACAAATCCCAAACAACTAGGGAGCGTATGCAGTGCAGCCATTGTTTTGCATCGTTTTAAACTGGACAACCAAAAGCTTTTCCGGAGTTCAGCTGCGTCATTTCAATCATGACACCAAAAAACTAAAACATTATTCATAAACCGTATCATAATCACCATATACCTCATATACATAGATTGTAGCATGTCACACTATTGTATTGTATTTGGAGTATCTATCGTATATAATTTGCATAATACGCCGACATGATACAGCAACATAAATAACCTACTGAATTTTAACAACCTACTGAATGAAGTATGTGCTTAGGTTGATGTGTCACCTCGGTGTCATCTGGGATCCACAAACAGCAGGACCACCAGCTGCGTGTTCGTCATCATGTGGGATTTTCTTCAGTAAAATGGATGGGTTTTACTCTTCCTGTTGATCTTGCAGATAATAAAGTACCATCAGAATCACGTTTTGTTGCTATTTAGTGGTTTGCGTCCAACAAAGATCGGGGTTGAAGTCGGCCTCCTTTCTTTGATGGCATCGGCTATGGTCATGGTGGATGGCGAAGCGTAGATGTCCTCTCGGGAGGGGGCCGTGATAACGATGACAGGGGGAGATGAACCTGAAGTCTCAATGTTGTTCTGTGTTGAAAGATCTGTAAATTAAGCAGAAATAGGGTACGCTTGCATGGTTTTCTACACACAATATGTTCAGCAATAGGTTCAGCAATACCCCATTCACTCAACTCCTGGCGTTACACTTCACTACTATAACTGTCTCGTAGCTAAATATCTCAAAATGATCTGATAACAATGCTGATAGCAGGATAGAGTTGATGATGATGCGGTTCGCTTGCGGATAGGTTATTAGATTCGCTTGCTAAGTTCGCTCAAGTAGATTTAACCAAGCTGGATGGAAGTCGGTCACCTGAACTTGACAGGCTTGAACTCAAAATCTTCATCGTCATCAATTATTACTCATTTTTTTCCTCTTTCTAGATGTACAATTCAATTCAATTTGACTTTATTTCCGACACATAGGTTCAGTAAAAGAGTACAATACAAGGACGCCCTGCTCCAAGAGGAACTCTTCTTGAAACAATTACAGGGGTTGCGATCAACAACACATAGGCCTACTGCATTTGATCCCTACATTGTTTAGTCTGGGAGTATAAGTCTGACGCTAATTATAGTAAAATGCATGGTGAGAATATTATTATAGCAGTCCAAAGCATAGACTCGATATTGCGGACCCACAATTAGAAACACACCAAAGTAAAATGTGTTACCTTTATCTTCGCTTTGACTTGAACCAGAACCCATTGAACATGTGTAAGAATAAGCTGTCAAAATAAATTGTTGGTTCTCCGTAGGTTTGATCAGCGTTTGGCAGGTAGCTCGCCTCAGTAGGGTTACTGAGTCGGGTTACTAACCCTAATCTGCATTGCCGCTCTGCTGGCCGTTATCAGGGCCCCGCCTCTCCACCCTTCTTTTAATTAACTTTTGGGTCGTGTTCGTTTCTCCGCCCTTACTTTGGTGCTGCCTGTTTTAACTGCTCTTAAATTAACACCAAACAAATTATCATCAACAAATTTCATTTAACTCCCCTTTAATATGTTAGCAATGTCTCGGACTACTGGTTTATATGAATAACTGCAGTGAATATACAAATAATAGACACAGAAATTGTGTGTTCTTGCGGTGGTGATGGTGGATTTGTGGTCGTGTACTATCTGATGGACGAACACAATCTAGGGTCACCCATTAATTTCCTATGGCGGTCACACCACAGGTGTTACAAAGTTGACTAAACCAATCAAAATTCAATGAAAGTGGTGATCAGCAATTCTATATGTTCAAATGCCTAGTGTGGAGGATATCATAAGGCCTTGAGACAATCAAATGTAAAACACAATATTTATGATTGATGAAAGTAGGAAATCGGTCAGATTTGACCCGAACAGGACACAAAGGTTAAGCACTATAACTAAGCGTTTTTACAACGCCAAATATTCCTGTATTATTTGAAACTTTTTCCCGGCATTGTCTGCGAGTTTAATAGGAACCAACGTTACCAGAAAAACGTTCCTTAACATAAAGCAAACAGAAACAGAAAGGCAACACTGACGTCTGTAATATGAAGGCTTTACATATCTGTAATTGCACTCATGTAAAAAGAGTAACAAGAAACGCACACACACCCACGCACGCACGCGCACAAGCGCACAAGCGCGCGCGCGCACACACACACACACACACACACACACACACACACACACACACACACACACACACACGTACTCGTCCCTTTTATATACATATTAAATATATATACATCCATAGATGTTTGTTTCATGTAAGAAATGGATGGATCAGTTTAGGCATGCGCTTTGTTGTCATCCGCCCCTATACCACGTGACATCTCATAACCAGGAAGTGCAGTGTTGAATCAAAACAAATCAACAAGCTAAGGCTAACCACAGAGTAAAGCTTTTTTACTTGTATTGTTTGGAATCGTTAACATATTTAAGATGGATGGTAAGAATTGCTACACATGTCCTCTACTGGATCTTTTGAGCTATTTGAGATCCCAACCATGACAACGACGGATTAATAGCATTGAAACCGCTAACATTCATAGTGTGTTCGTAAATCATATTTATCTCGCACAAATATCGCGAAACAATGCGTGTTTCAAGGTGATCGATTAATCAACATTGCTAAAACATATTTGACCGGGATCACTGTTGTAGTTGGGCTTATATTTGCTGTCTTTGATTGGTTAAGTGATCGAGCATTTATGGCCACTAAAGGGTTATGTCACGTTGGCTATGGTATGAATAGGCCTATACGGAAATGCAATGTAACCTGAAAAACAGCTGAGGTGTCACCAATCACTCTAAACCTACGCCTTTTAACTTAGTGCTATCTCTTTTTGCAACTCTCCCCAGACACGCTCTTTCAACTAAAGGTTTGTACCAACAAAATACAAGTCTTGATCTGTTGACCAACAAACATATACAAATGTGCAAAAACCAACAACTCACATTGACTGTTTATCTTTCTTTTTGGTTGGCAGTTCACAGCTAAACAACTCGAGAAACTCGCCAAGAAGGCAGAAAAGGATTCGGAGAAAGAACAGGCCAAGGTCAAGAAGGTAAGAAGAGGAATATAGTCTACCAATCATTACATTACAATTAAACTCCAGTATTCGTTCACATTCATAAAACCGAGAATTTTGTTTGTTCTTTATTTGGAGTCCACTCAATGTAGTGGGCGTAAATGGTCCTTTATTGTTAACATTAAACATTCCAGATATTCAATGTTAGAAACTTGACATAAAACTGAAGTTCACTGAAAAATATCCGAATACAGTAACTTCCTCAGAAGACAGCTGCAATGTATTATTGTTCTCTTATCCCCAAAACTCAGCTGTAGGTCAGATGGGTTTAGGGTAGTAGTTTTAAAGCTTAACCAGTGCTTTGCCACTTTGGTTTAATATTGGCAAGCATCTCATTTAACATTAATAGATTACAACACTCAGATGATTTCAGTATTCATGCAAAAGTCTCAGCGTAGATTCTGCACTGGTTCGGCTGAATATGGGATATTGTATGTTTTGGGAAAAGCCATTGTATTTTATGATAAAACAGTAGGTATACGTCAATATTTTAAGGCAGTGTGATGTAGTAGTACTCTCACGAAAATACATTTAAATGAATAATATCTGTAATGTTCATGTTGCATGGAGTTCAGGCATATTTTGAAATCCACAAGAGGGCACTATACATTTGTTAATGGAGGGATAGGTGCTCAGTTGTGTAATCAACTGATTTGCATTTTTCCAATACAATTTCCTATGTTTGTGTCTTTGTGTGCATGTTTCTGCTGTCGCCAGGCTCTTCAGCAGAAGAATGTGGAATGTGCCAGAGTCTATGCTGAGAACGCCATACGGAAGAAAAATGAGGGGCTTAATTGGCTGCGCATGGCTTCCCGCGTGGATGCGGTTGCCTCTAAAGTTCAAACAGCAATCACTATGAAGGGGGTGAGTTCTGTCCGTTTTCCTTTGTCTGCTAAGCATGCCACAGAGTCCAGGCCACTTCACATTGTATCGGGCACTGGGACCAGGGCAGTTTGTATGTTAATATTATATTTTGAGATAGGCCTTTTGAGTGTGACTAAATGTTAGCCACTAATCAAGATAGAAGAACATGGCCCTATTCTCAGTTTATCTAGGCCAAGACTAGCCACATAAGAGCCTGGCGCGCTGTAACAACATACTATGTGACAGGGTCGTTCTGATGCTGCACCGGATCACTTGGACGGAACAACATCTTCAGAACAAATGTACAATGTTGTATTAGATATTTTATATTATGTAGCCCTATGAACAATGCGCAGGTACCTTATTGATATGCTGCAAAACACTTTATAACACACGCTTCTCGTGTCTGGTCGACTGGTGAAATTGGTCAGATAACCAGGCTTAATATGTTTGTAATACTTTATGCTTAACATGGGATGCAGAATTACAGTCTTTCTTGTAAGCCTGTGACCTATAGTTTTACAGTCTCACTAAGTTAATATCTAAATACATTTTAATCATTTTTCAAGGAACCTCATCACTTGACACTGGCACTTTCAAACTGGATCCCAGTCGAAAGGGGAGGGGTCAGAGGGCAGGGGGTATTCAGTTGGTTACATCACCACTGAAGGGAACTTAATACAACACACTGCCCCACACTGCACTGTTATTGGACAGAGTATTGAATGCCTCATAACTCACTCAAATGCTTGCCAAATTAGTCCTTCCCATCAGATCTTTGACTCACAAATGAGACCAAATATTCCAGTCCTTCCGTTTCATCATATGTAATATTTTAGCTGATTCAATTCAGCCTAATGTTAGGTCTTCATATAGGTGATAGGGTAGGGAGTAGGGAACACGATCCATAACAGCTAAAGAGTGTCATAAGTAAATGCCTGTTATCAAGGCAATATAAGGGCACCTTGTGGATAAGGTGGACTAATCTCCTGCTTTGTATTATCTATCAGGTGACTAAGAACATGGCCCAGGTAACAAAAGCTCTGGACAAAGCTCTGGGCTCCATGGACCTGCAGAAGGTTTCAGCTGTCATGGATAAGTTTGAAACCCAAGTCCAGAACCTGGATGTTCACACCTCGGTCAGTGTGTGTGTGTGTGTGTGTGTGTGTGTGTGTGTGTGTGTGTGTGTGTGTGTGTGTGTGTGTGTGTGTGTGT
>JAOPUD010000162.1:15258377-15275308 GCA_027122715.1 Trisopterus minutus
GTGTGTGTGTGTGTGTGTGTGTGTGTGTGTGTGTGTGTGTGTGTGTGTGTGTGTGTGTGTGTGTGTGTGTGTTCCGGAGCTGTGCGGTGCTCTCAGGTGGAAGCCGCCCCCCCCACTGTGATCTCCCTGATCTGGAGGCTTGAGGCCCGGCCGGAGGAGGAGGAGGAGGAGGAGGACCCAACAGTCGGGCCCGTGTCCGTCAGCGTTGCATCATTGCTGCCCATGTTCCTTCAATCCTGCTCCCTTACAAGGAAAGCTCCGGCCTCAACAGGAGAGAGCCGTTCTCCTCGGAATAGACGAGAGACATGAGACTGCAGCGCTGACATTACCCTTAAGAACCGCGCGAAGGAGAGACCGGTTGATGTCTCAAACAAGAGACCGTCAGCGGAGACTGTCGCTGACATTGGGGTAGGAACAACGCCACAAGGGACAGAGACTGGTGGATCAAACCTCAAACCAGAGACAGTCAGCTGATGAAACTGTCCGGGTTAACAATAGCTTAATAAACGTATGAATCAGAGACTGGTGGATACAAGGCTGCTGAGGCGTGAAACAAAGGAATGAACACGATGTGAAATGTGTTTGAAAATTAAATGAATTATTAATTGATGATTATATACTACTTCAAGATCGAGTTTAAAAAGAACAAAACCAGTAGAAACATAAGGCGATACAATAACATGGCGGGTATCTGAAGCAAGACCTCAAACTGTATTGTTGACATAAAAACCAGAACGGCAGATCCAATAGTCTGGTTTGGGTGTAATAGCCTGAAAACCTCAAACTAGGGAGAGCTAACTGAAACATTTAAAAGTTAACTGTGGTTAAACGCTGTCGGGGAAAGAAAGAAAGAACGAGTTGGGGGGTCAGCGTTCTGCACATAGGGGCGGCTGGGCTTTATTTTGGAGGGTTCTTTTTCAGTGTTTTCATGTAAAACCAAAGGCCTTTTACCCTCCGACCTTTTGTGTTATTTTCCAGTATGTGCTTTTTAAACAAGATTGTACTGTGAGGTACTTGATGTGTCGATACACATGTGAAGAAAAATACTTATAAAGAAGATATTTTTCTACAAATGTTTTTTTAATTTAAAAAAAGGTTTAAAAAAAAAACAAAACGACAAAAAACATTGCTTTGTATCATGTTTACAAGTGGTCCAAGTGTCTTAGGAATGCGAATTTGAGAAAAAGGATAATCTGTTGTTGTTTTTTAATGACAGGGAAATATAATGGATGTTTCAAAGTAACTGCTATTGATTGTGTTTTCTGGATACAGGAAATCATGTACTTGAATATTGCAAGAAAATAAATGAAAAATAAATGCATTGAGAAAAGCAGTTTACGGTAGCCTATGTCACTGGGATATTGAAATGAATGCAAACTAAATGCTTTCCGCCTCACTATCGTGGTTAGTTGGCGGCTTCGAGCCGAGGTCTCCACAAAGCCTTGTTGGTAATCATCATTCTTGTTAGTAATTTTCTGTCACTATTCCCTGAATGCTTTTAACTTTTACAAAACAAAAGCTGGAACAGTAAGATTGTGTGCACACAATTAACAAGACTGGACACGCATTCCTTTGTATGGCCAGAGGCTTTATCCAGAGAGCATTTTTCTTTACAGGGAGCATTTCTTTACTTTACTATTATTTTCTTAAAGAGCATAGCGGCAGCCACCGGCACTAATTCTTAAAGCTTTTGTAGTGGAAAAGTAAAGTGTTCAAACATGGTTGTTATCCCCTTTTGTGTGTGGCCGAACCTACCTTTCAACCAGATGCAAAACCTGCCTGACTGAAGGTTGTTGGTTTTGCAGTGAAATGTGGTACCTTTCATTCAAAGTGCCACAACATTTGATCCCTACAGTGGGTGCTTTCAATGCCTTTCAAAAGAATAATCCAGTTAGCCAATCTATTTGCAAAAGGGGAATGTTGCAATGGTTAATGAGCTTGGTTACAAAACCAAGCTCTCTTCTACAAGAAATCATGCATCTCATGCTGTAAAAGAATAGATTATCCTTCCAATTTAATGTGAATGCTTTCAATATGTTTTGTAAACATTCCTCTGGAGATTACCTGGTGATGGATTGCTAAAGAAGAATCTAATTCTAAACAGCAGAATGGCCTATGTTTTACATAGTACAGTATACCTGGTTGCTGATTCAACATCCTGTCTGTGTTATCGCTAAAGTGCTGATGCAATGTCAGTGTGTCAGTGAGTTGGCCATAATCGTTGGGAGATATAATACACACACAAACACAACCGATGTAGACAAATTGGTAATCTGAACATCATGATTCCTAGTTACAGCAACAAAGCTGCCCATTATTCATCGTAAGAACTCCCGCTTAACAATGAGCCTTTACTTTGCTATCCATTGTTGGTGCTTTGAAGACATTCATTCAGACCAATTTAAAACTCCTGTTACCCCTTGATTACAATGTTGAAGGGAGTCGCTGGTGAGTAATTGTTTTCTTTCGTAGGTTTTGGCATTGCATGCTGTACCACCACACATTGCCTTCGCCCCAGTTCAGTTCAGGGTGCTGGGTCCATGCACAAACTTTTGCTGCCTGTGAGCAACAAAGCTTGTCCCAGTTTGAAGCAGCTTATACAAGCATCATTGTTCAATTGCCAACAGTGTACTACCACCCTCTCCTGTACTCACCAGACATTTGAATTGCAGTGAGACTGTAGGAATGTGAAATTATTTGAGGGTAGTGTTATTCGGGTACACAATGTCAGCTGCTGCACTCACAATTCCATTAAAATAGGCATCGATGTGTTGGAAATGATTAAAGTAAATTGACACACATTTGGGAAGAGGTAGAGGAGGTGGAGCTCTGAGCCAAAATGTAGCTTCCTGGATCACAAAAGATTTGTTGGGGACAATGTTTGCAATACATAACGATTTGTTTGTGAGGTGTGATCAGTCATTTATCATACGCGAGTTTGAGGCAGGTTATAAGAACTCGAAAGGAAGCATCACTTATTTTAAGAACATGAAGATACGTTTTTGAAACCTTGGATTTAAGGCAAAAGAAATCTAGGTTTTGTCAATATAGCATCATAAACACATTTGTTAACAAGCCATTGCTTGTCTGCTCATGATGTAATATAACCAACCCGTTGTGTATCACTTTTAATTCATACAGGTTGGTGGGTAGTGCTGCAGGCATTTTTACTTGACGGTGCAATGTTAATACAGTTTAGTCTAATTGTGTGCTGCCTTAGTGGTTTAGGTAGACTTAATCTGATTGGACATTGTTTTGGTGGTGTTAGTAGACTTGATATAATTGTATATTGTTATTGTGGTGTTAATACTTTATAATCTAGTCTAGTATCCTTGGGTCACTAGGATTTAACCATTATTATTAGTATCGGTCTGTGTCAGGGAATGGTGAGTTAGCCTATTCTTATATTCCACCATGTTCTGATGTGGCTTACAGTTGTGCAACTTAGGGTTACTTGCACATAGGGTTGTGGTGAACTAATCTTATTATCAGTGTAGGGTATTTTTACACACAGTCTAGGATAAAGTTAAAGAACGTACGCCTACTTTTGGAGATCATTTTCCCTGCTTGAGGTGGGATATCTGTTCTTTGTTTGTTGAGCTATGTGGAAGAAAGGGTTTCTATTGCTTGGTCCTCAACTTGTGGTTACAGAGCAGTTGTAGAGCTAGAGCAACAGGGGGGCACTGGTTTCTGAATCTCCCCCAAATGGAAATTTTGCCTTTGCCCCATTCCACACTTTCTACACTCCTTTTTCTTTCAAATTTCACACTGTCTATAACTTGTGCGAAACTTTTCTGTAACTTTAATTAAACTTTGCTGTACTCTACCGCCCACTAGGTCTTCTTGGAGGATTATGGAGGAAATGGACATCCTCCTATCAAACAACCCGGAAGAGGGCTCCCCACTCCCTCACTGTCTCCCTCCCCCCACTCACAAAGGTGGTAACCAACTCAACCTTGTATCCACCAAGAACTGCTCCACCCACCACCAACCTTTCTGTAACTCTTCTTCATGACCTTGACCACTTCTTCTTATCTTACTCTCTTCCCCTCTTTCAAACGGACACACCTCCCTCTTCTACACATGTTAATATTTGCACCCTGTATCCTTCTTATCTTGCCACGTCCAGCTCCGTGGTTGATAGACTCAGTGCGTGCTGACAGAACCACACTAGGAGCAGCTGATAGACAAAGGTACAAAATCCAAGGGCCCTGACAACCTTCATGCCTACCGTTCTCTTCTCTCCTCTTTTTCAGTCTCCTTATCTGCACCCCCTGAAGCTCAATCTGAACAGGACTGTGGTGCTCTTCCTTTCAGGGGAGGAATCTCCCATCCACAACCTCTCCACCAATATGGAGAACTCTGTGGTGCCTGCGGCTTAAAGGGGAAGGAACTCCTGCGAATACACGCTCCACAACATCAGGAGGATATGTGCGTTTCTTATTCAGAAGGCCACGCAGGTTTGTGTCATCATGACATTTTGCATCTAGACTACTGCGACCCACATCTGGCTGGACTGTCTGCACGTATCATTCGACATCTGAAGCGCATCCAGAAGGCAGCAGTGTGGCTGGTCACCCTACCCAAGTTCTCATGCAATGCCGTGCCAACGCACCCTGCACTGGCTACCTTTTGGATGCTTGAATCCGATTCAAGTCACTGGTACTGCCTACTGTGCTGCAAATGGCTCAGGGCCATTGTAACAATCGACTTGCGATTCCCCTTCTATGAGTTGTCCCCAGATGCTGCCGAACAATTCCTGATTGTTGGCTTATGGTTGCCACTTACATCAGGATGGCAGAAACCCTAACATCTTCTGTCGCAGACTAAAAACAAATATTTTCCGACTGCATCTTGGCTCATAAAATAATCATTTGTATTGAAATAAAATGTATTAGAAAAGTGTTGATTTGTATAAAAGTGTCCCCTTAACAAATATAATGTAATGTGTAATGTCTGTGTACATGTTTTTGAGTGTGTGTGTGTGTCTGCACATGTGTTGATTGTGTGCGTGTGTGCAAGGTCATCTCTGTCTCAGACACAGGCCATCTACACACACACACACACACACACACACACACACACACACACAAACACACACACACGGTCTGATCTTTTTTTGTCTGCTGTCTGCAGGCTAAAAGCAAAGTAGTCGGCAGGGCAATCTGTGGCCTGTGTGTGTGGGGATGAGACAGGGGGGAGGGGCTGAGGGAGGTGGGGTGGGCTAGGCATCAGAATCATCTCTTCCTGTTCATGCATTCAAATAATTAATTCTCTTTGTCGAGTGCTAATGTTCTTTCTGAAACTCAGGCATCGCATGATATAAACGACTGAGTACACCACACACACAAATCATAATGTATTGAAAACGGTGCCTCCTCTTTATGTCCAGTCTGTGAGTCAGTCTGACCAGACACCAGCAAGAAACGTAAGGCCTGCTACTTTGTTATCATTGACCTGTTGGACCTAGGGACCTTGGAGTCCCATAATTTATAATGGGACGCTTTACTTTAATTAATTAATTAATTAATTATCAGGCTCAAGTACACTTTATGTGGTAAATATGGAATAAAAGCGTTAGGAATGAATAATATCAACACCCACCCCCCAAAACCAACCCCCCCCCCCCCCCCACACACACACACACACACACATTCACTGCTCTATCATCATCAACTGTCTGCTGTGGTGCTAAGAAAAACACCACACACAAACTGCAAAACCTTGTCGAAACCAGACACTGTATGAAATAGGTTGAAAGAAACTCAGGGTTAGCTCTTGTCCCTCCAGCCGGATAATCCGAATTGGTTTCGGTATCCAATGAGCACGTAGAGCGCGAAGACACATGGACGTAAATGTCATAACAAAGATATGGCAGTGCACTACGGAATTGTTTTAAACCAAGGATAAAAGACAAATATATAGCTAAACACGGCTACTACAAATGGCTAGTAGCATTTAAGTTCACTTGTCACGATAACAATATAATGTCACTAAATCTAAGCTCCGTTTCTCAAAAAAGGACTCTCGAAAGCCTCCTTGGTGAGTCGAAGGATGTTTCCTCTCCTCATAAAGAGTTCTTCATTATCATTACTGAGTGTGGTCATTATCGACTCGTCTCGAACACTTCTAATTTCAAACCTTTCATCACGGCCGCCCTCTACAAACACCACCGTCCACACCGTCACACTTCATTTGGTTTACTGTTGGTGATTCTCGGCCATATTTAGACCCTTGACGTGTTGTACCTTTATGTTAAATCCTAAGGTAGCCTGCGTTTACCGTACTAAAGAACACTTTCTCGCATGAGAAACGGCAGTTTCGAACACGCCAATGTCTCCACATAAGGACAAATTATTTTACTGTTACTATTCTAACTATATTACTATAGCACTCTAACCAAAATATTCTTAACAGCTATTGTTACGTATTTCTTAGTTTCTTAGTAATTCCAATATAGGACATGTTGACACTTTCACATGTACTCTAATATATATTTTACAATAATATCAAACTATAAGTCACACTGATATGACTGTAAACTGCAGTTATATGTATCTGCAGAGAAGAAACATCATTATATTGCGTATATGGCTGGTGACATCAACTCCACATTAATTTCACAGCTGGTCGTGTGACAAAGAGGCCAAAGGCGGAGGATGCAAAGGAGCTCCAAGAGGCAGCCATCCAGCTGTTGTACCGACACCAGAACATCGCAGGCCTGCTCTCAGAAGTCGTGGTTAGTTGACTAAGCCGTTGTGAGAATAGTACACACGTTTGGTATACAGCATATGTTGTAGATGGTTGCATTGGCATTTGCGAGTAGTTCTTGTACTTTGGAATACATAGGCCTTTAGTCATGTGTTTTAAAAATATTGGTCAACAATCAATTATTTCATCATTCAATACCAACTACTGAAATGAAATGCCACTGGGTGCTTATATTTATTTTCATCCATGAAGATTCCACGGCCTTCCGCAGAGACGTGTTTGGAAAATGCACAGCCGGAACAGTCTGTCTCAGAGGTTCTTTCCTCAGCTCTTGCTGGATCACTTCTTGGTGAGTTGTTGCTGTTTCCCTTCATAAACAACCTTGTTTCAAGGATTTGGCCATATTGGTGTTAAAGGTTTGGACTTTACATCATCGGGTACCACATAGCAGGAGAAACAGTGCTTCCCTCCTAATGCCAGTAATGACATCTCCTTCTGCCCCTATCCCCGAATGCTCTGGCAGCATTTCTCGGAAATGGTGAATCATTTCCTAATTGTTTTCCTGCATTTTTGTGTGTTTTGTGGGCTTGAGGTCGATCTGAATTTGCTTTTTTTCTCTGGTCATCTCTGCATGCTCAGTCTGTTTGTGTTTGCGTGTAACAATGTGCATGCCAGGATTGTATTTATTTATGAATTCTTTGTATTTATATTTCATCCCTAGTGCCTGTGTTGAAGCGGCAGGCAGACAAGCTAGGCGTGTCCTTGGTCGCTCTTTCTGTCAGGACTGTCCTGGAGAGACTGAGAATGACTTGTAATGATGATGGGGAAGATGATGATTATGAAACTAAAGACGACAATGGGGTCAAGAGGGTACTGCTCACCTCTTTTCAGCGAGTAAGTGTTGGAATGATTGGCTTGCATTGTGGATACTATGCAAAACAAAAATGTCTTGAATGTCTTAAGATTCTAGATTTTGAAGATGTCAGTGAAACAAGAGGGCCATTGCATTTTGGTAGATTCAAAGTAAACCTGGGTTCTTCTATTTGTGAACATGATCCCTCCAGGTTCAGCTGTGTTCGCTGCTGCTCTCAACCAGAGAGCTGCTATCTCTCGGGGCCTTCTGCCCCAAGCTCTTTTGGCAGGAGTACACAAAGCATCAGGTGTGTTAATGAGCGTCAGTATGTTCTTGTGTATGTGAAAATGTGGGTATGCTTGTAATGTTAATGGTTTGAATATGTGCAAATTGGTGTGAAAAACAATTTTAATTAAATTATTTTGTCTCCTTAGACACGGTACAAGCTAGAGGTCGCACACCACCTTTACGCTCAGGACATCCTGAGCATCAAATACATTTTAGAGAGGTAAAGTGATCTTTAATCTTCTTATGTTACACAAAAATCAACATACTGGTACAAATAGATAAGAGTTCCTTCTGTTTCCCCTGCTGCTCTCTGCTCATCGGTCATGTCACGATGACAAGGGTGATTTGCAATATGTTTTTTATGATATGCAGTGGCTGTTGTGTGCGGTTGCTAAAACGATTGAAGACTAAGAGTTTTGTTCCTTTTTCATTAAGCATAGAGAAAGTTACTTTTGCAAAATACTTAAATCCTTTTAGATTCACTTAAGCTTCAGTTGAATACAACACAAATCATTTTTGTGTACCACAGATAACTTTTGTTAAAGCAGGCAGGGTAATTAAGGCTAATTCATTTAGTTTGTAGACTCTACCTTCCCCAAACCAGCAGAACAACATCTCTGTTCATCTGTCTTGTCTCTGCAGCGATGAAGAAGCAAGGGTGTGGATGGTGGCTGGGCTGAAGGCGCTCTGTAGTAGGACATCTCCACAGGCCCAACAGGTGGAGGTGGAAGAGGAGAGAGACATTCAGAAAGCAGTTCTTTCCTGTAAGAGATGGCATATGCCTGGTCTGGCTGAGGAAAAGGCAGTTTGGGTGGCATCTTCTGTAGTTATTCGTCATTATGAACCAATACATTTGCTCTCTTATGAGCAATCAGTCACCTGTTTCAGATTTTCCATGACATAATTGAATAGATATATGCACAAGTGAGTTTCATATAATTTGCATTTATTTATTTTCATATATGTTTTTACATTTTCCCCAGTGTCTGAGCTCAAATGCTAGGCTGTCAGGACAAAATGATAAAACATGTAGTAATAATTTCTGAATGAACACCTACGTCTACCTGAACTTGTGATATGTGAAACCTACAACAATATGTGTCTTGTAAACGCCTATCAAGGCTATTGCTATTACGTATATAACATATGTATTGTTAAGGAATGGTTGACTGTGTGTGTATTGCAGCGGTAGTGGGGGTCCTGGTGGGGACAGGCTTTGAGGAGAATCAGGGCCCATCGGGACCTAGCAGGAGGACCTCCGTCACCTGCTGCTCTATACTGGACGACATGCTCTATTGTGAGTCTTGTTTCCCTCCCAGCTATGCAAGTCATGATAGATTCTTCAACAACCTTTTTATTTTTTCTAAAAAAGTATTTACACATGTGGACGCCTATTTGAATTCCCCTAACCAAGCTACATTAAGCTGTCTGAGCATAATGCACAGCATAATGGATATCTCTTTCTCTCACTTTGGGCTCCTAGACAGCTTGGATAGGTTACAGGCCAAGCCATGCGGCGAGGCAGCGGTAGAGAATTGGTGAGTGCTCTGGCTTACTATGGAGACAAAGTGGGTCGGTCCTACTCAGTAGAACCACTGTGAGGAAAAAGACCCTACATGATAGACCGACCATGGAGCATAACACTCATAATGGTAATGATGGTCTCTTCTGGTCTCTGTTTTCAAAAAGTAAGTCTCCCTGTACATGTCCCTCCTGCACAGGATCCAGCTGCTGGATGCGTCTCTGTGTGGCACGTCGGCGTCGCCAGAAGCCCTGCGCCGCTTCTTCATGCACAGCCTCACACAGACGCTCACCTACAAACCTCGCCTTAAAGGTGGGCCACCAGCGACCTGTCCCACTGAAACACTCCATCCGGCTCCCTAAGCCAACACTTCTCTACCCCATTCAAGGCACGCCATGTCTTGAAATGTCTCCTTTTGCCCCCTCCCACAGTGTCTGATGCCATCGCCATGCAGAACGACTGGAGCTTTGCTAAAACCAGCAGGTTGCTGACCGTCCTGTTTCGTAAGGTGAAACTGTTTCTTTTCATATTGTTGCATGTTGACCGAGCCGTACGGCGTTGGAGGCGCGCACGTCTGCCTCGTTGCACGAGAGCATGCACCCTTTGGGAATCTGCTTTGGGAACCTACTTTGGGAACTTGCTTGCCGAGTTTCTCTCGTACTCGGCCTCTGAATTCCACGGCCCTGTGTGAAAGTTTGAGTAACGGGTAAAGAAAGTCCAGGATTTGCTTTTCTCCCTCACACTGAAAAGGTCATTTTTAGGAGCTTCATGAATGTAGAAATAAATCCTGAACTGCAATTAACCCACCATTAAATCCACACTTTAGTGAATAAACATTTGCATTATGTTGCATTTTTTAATTAAATGTATTCCTCGTGTGTGTGTGTGTGTGTGTGTGTGTGTGTGCCTCATATAGCTGGCCATAGTCTTCAGTGTGGAGGACTTACTCCATCAGCTGCAGCAGGTGTTGGAGACTCACGAAGTAAACTGGCAGAATGTCCTCAGCTTCTTGTCCACACTGCTGGTCTTCAACCCCAATGCCCAGCCCTGCCTCAAAGGTCCCTACATAATATCATGATCTGTATCATTGAATGTAGTTGACTGCTTAGTTACTGTGTGTGGTGATTGTATTTGTTATTGGAAATACATTTAGTAAAATCCAATGCTTTGATTGATTGACCTTAAGGACTGAAGGATATATACCCCCTCCCTCTGCCTCTACCAGACATGCTCGGCCAGTTGCTAACTTCAGCATTTGAAGGCTATGATCTAGAGAACATGATCACAGCCTTCTTGCTGGCTCGCCAGGGGGCCCTGGAGGGCCCCAGCTTCTTCCCCTCATACAGCGAATGGTTCAAGGTTGGTCCTCCCAACGACCCAAGTCCCAGACAACCACTGTCCTCTCCTTCCACTGAGCAGCTTAATCTGCACTGGTTTAGACCAAGAGCCCCATGTGAACATCACATTTTATTTAGATTGCGTTTTGACCCTTTATGATCTCATTTTCAATAAAGTAATTTAACGCCATTGACGCCAGTAAATTTAACTAGAATTTTTAAAACCTTTCCGAACTTTATACTGATATTTTAAAAATTACTTTATAATCGCATATCATGCTTAACGTATAATTCCTTTATATATTATATTAGCTGTCTTTTGGTGGACATAGCAGTTACCATGGGAGCAGCAAAAAATCTTTGGTGTTCCTGCTGAAGTTCCTGTCCGACCTGGTGCCCTTTGACCCCCCACAGTACCTCAAGGTAACCCTTATAACCCTACACCACTATCGCTATAACCAACAAGATTCTAGAGGTTAACTCTGTGTAGGTACACAGTACAATTGATCTGATCCCAGCCACCACAATTTCCATCATCCTAATCATCTTCTCAGCCCTCAGCTGTTCCTATCCTTCCTATCTTAGGTTCACATGCTGCACCCCCCCTACACGGCAGTGAAGCACCGCAGTCTACTGCAGGAGTACGTCTCCCTTGCTAAGACCAGGCTGGCCGACCTCAAGGTGAGCCCTGTATAACTAGAAAAATACAAATTGACCTAGATGTCTAGACAAATAGCTAAATACCTAGGCCATATTCCTAATAGCATTCCTTCTGTAGGTGTCAGTGGAGGACATGAGTATGTACGAAGATGTTTCTGGTGCCACTGGAGAACCGGGGAAGGTAACAGTGACTCTTAGTGGTTGGGCTCAAATAATGCACTTTTGTGACCGCTCAAAACAATACAACTTGTGTGTATGTGGGTTACTATTTCCTTAGCACCAGTGTCAAGCCTTACAGGATGTGGAGAAGGCATTGTCTCTGTTTACGACCACAGGAAGAATCTCTGCCACAGTCATGGAGGCCAGGTATTTTAATGCTACGACAACAATACAGTTTCTGTCTGAACTAAAATGCAGCAGATTATGATCCTACCTGCTTCATAACAGCTTTTTCTTTTACTATCACTGTATTTACTAAATGTAAGTGTAAATATAAAATACAATAAGTAAAATATTATGGCCACTTATTTACACTTTGACCCAACCCGTACACCACAATGGGAGATGTAAAATAACTGAGTTAAAGATGGTTGACCGCCTCTTTCCAATCTCTGAACAGTATTTTCCGGAGGCCATATTTCCTCAACCGATTTCTCCCAGCCCTGCTGACGCCACGTGTGGTGAGAAACACGTCTTCTTTAGTCTGCCCCAACTGCATGGAATATCCGATTTGTATGCATTTTTCACAGTACCTCAATTCACGTATGGGATTTGTAAACAAAATAGTAATACATAAAATGGCTAAATATACTTGAGTTCATTCATCAGACAGTTAATCAGACATTAATCAGATAGTAATCAGACAAATTTCAGTTTTAGTGTGAAGAGTTTGGTACGGTTCTTACTGTCCTGCTGGAGTCTTCCAAATGTTAACTCTGTGTATATGACTGTTTGCAGCTGCCTTTGAAGGCTGACCTTAAGATGAGTTTCATAGATGCCCTAAAAAAGTGAGTAACAAAATGTCAAACATGGCAACATCAGGAAGCGTGATATATTGTATAACGGAACAAATCCAATTATTACTGAAAATCTAAGTCATACTGTCACAGACAGCACACAGAATCCTCCGGACAGCTTCATTGTACAATGAAATGTTAAACATTGCTCAAATAATGTTTGTGTTTGCTTCAGAACTGAAAAGATACCTGCAGGCCAGTACTCTTCTTATGTTGAGGCATGTCAGAGGCAGAGACAGCAGAACAGTGGGTATCTAATCTTATCTCCTATGTTGTGTGTGTACTACTAGTACTAGTACCAGTACTAGTGCTGCTACATTATAGCCTACACAGTCCAATATTACACACATGAATACAACAAGAACAACACAAAGCTTATTTATATGAAGCGGCAATGGTAAACTCTAAGCTGTTTTCACATATGCCCTCCGTCTTTTCTATATGTATCTTTGTTTTGCTTTGTTTGGCAATTACAACATGCTTGTGGAAGGAAACCATACCCCTCTGTACACAGATTATATTCGTTCATTTTCTATTCTAACCCATTTTTTGCATGTATATTTGTGTGTAAGGGGACTCTGAATTGAATGTGTTGTGTGTCTCCAGAGGAAGGGACATCATGTATAGAGAAATATGACGGTGAAGATAGTGATCCTCTGGAGGGGTTAAATGTTCAGCTGAAAGCCTTTAGGAGGCTGGTCACCGTGGGTGAAGAGGGAGGTAAGAGGAGATGGAACGCACACACGCATACGCATGCACAAGCTCACCCTGACCTAGACGTATGGCAGACACGCTCAGTCACGACACAAAAAAGCCACTCAAAAGGAATCATATTATGTAGCTATACCCCTTTTTTAAACCAATTTTCTAAAAGTGTTATCACTGTTCTGCACATTGTTTTTAGAAAGTCGGTCTTGATACGTGACTACAATTTTGATTGTATGAATCAACTCTTCTCAATCTCACTTTGGATGAAATCATCTGCTTAAAATGTACCAAATGTAAACTCGCCTACCTTCTCTCTCTGGTGGTGACACCCGCTACAGAGTTCTCTGCACAGCTGGCCAGGATCTCTCACACCCTGGGCGTTATCTTCCCAGACCGGGCCAGTGACACGCAGGAACCGCGGGTCATCAAGCTTCACGTAGATGTGCCTCTGACGTGCAAGCTGCATGTCAACGTATGCACACGGCTTAGCTCACGGTTCCTTCAGTTCTCTGTTGGTGCAAACCCGTACAGGCTTGATGATAACCAGTGATGTAATTTTGTCTGGTTGTGGGTGTTAGTTCCCATCTCACATGATGTCTCCAATGTGATCCACAGGTGGTGGACAGTATCTTGAGGACCTTCTGCCAGTGTCTTTTGGATGCATCTAGTCCACCCAATAGGTAGGAGCCTACACCACAGGGGCCTCAGGCTATACATGCACCAATGATAGTATAATTATCCACTTCATGCATTTCAGTGATCACTAAATCTGACACCCATCGATAATCTCTATAATATCCATTGCGCATTATTACAACCATGGGGTAAATTGTATTTAACGTTTTAAACAAATATATTTCACAAATTAACATTTACTTTTTGATTGTTAATGTACAGAGAGAACACATAGTTTATAAAGGAATTACAAATCTATTTGACAATGCAAGTTGCCATACAACTTTTATCCAAAAAGTGATATCTGGGGGACTATTTTGTGCTGATGGACGCATATGTTGAACTCGTTATTATGTTGTTGTTTTTTTAAATGAAGACTTCAACATACTTGTAGCATAGTTCACCATGTCTCCTGTGCATCTCTCCAGACAAAGTCAGTGGGCAGCCCAGTATGTCAATGTCCTGCTTGGTCACACAGAGCTAGTCTCTGTCCTGATGCACAGACTCTGGGACCTGTTTCATATCCAGGTAACATGTAGCACTAGCTCTTCAGTCGTACACAACATTTCCCTGTTCTAGTAAATTGTTTCCCTTATAATATATATCTTATTTTTTTCTTTACCCCTATCTGTCCTAAGGGGTCATCGCTGACCACTTCCCATTTACTGGGTCTGGCTGCTATTGTAGTCCACCTCCATGCCTCTCGCACCCATAGTCCTCTGGTGCAGATGATGCCCTTTGTGGTGTTCCGGCCAGACCCGCTCACAGAGGTCCTGAGCACTGCCTTCCTCTGCAACACACTAGACAACATGCTCTTCTGTGTCAGGTAAGAGACTCGATAAGGGTGTGTGTGCATTGCAAAGAGCCTGATGTATCTGAAAATACAAGTCAACATGTTCATTATTGTATTTTTAAAGAACATTATCTATATTAAAACTAGGTTAGGCAATTTATTTACATCCTGACAGCTGGACACTTTCAAAATCAAGCTTACTGTTTTCTCTAAATTGAATAATCTATCTTTCAAATTTGACTAAATTTAGCGCATTAAAATCTATGATATAGCATTGATTGTGTTGGATATGATGCTGACAGGTGGTACAATGACTACTGAATAGTGTTTTTCGCCAGCAAGCATACTCTTAAGTATTAAACATATGAATATATAAATATACATATATAAAAAGTACACTATATATACAGTATTTATATACGCTAATTGTTTTTATTTTTCTTCCATTCTATATTCAACACACATCTGGACGTTTGTGTGTGTGTTATATATAGAAAAACAGCAATTTTCAAAAATGAATTAGAATATCGAGTGTTACAATAATACAGGCTTGCATCCCTACAGAGTATAATTAGCAATTATTTATTATTTATTTATGATCATTTCAGTGAGCCATTTCTTAAAGCAGGGGGGTCGGCTTAGCTCAGGAGGTAGAGCAGGTTGACTTGCAAATGGAAGGTTGCTAGTTTGATCCCCGGCTCCTCCTAGTGTCGATGTGTCCCTGAGCAAGTATACTGCTCCTGACTAGCTGGCTGTCCCCTTGCATGGTGCTCTCCACCGTCGGTGTGTATTAACCGCTTGTAAGTCGCTTTGGATAAAAGCGTCTGCTAAATGCAAACGTAGGGGGGTGTAGGGCATTTCCAATATTTTAATTTGATCATTTTCTTGGCATCTACCATACCACTTTGAATTTAATCAGTTTGTACCTGACATTAATTGAGCAAGTTTTGATTCTGGTCAAACCGTCATTCCAAATGTCATCAGACAAAATGAGATATCAGGTGTTTCGAGTCCAGAGGAAGCTGCAAGAGCTCATAAAATAGGAAACCCTCTGGCATATTTCTTACGTATAATGCCTAATTTGGAGATAACAAAAGATTCTGCATGTGGAGCTGTTCACTTTTGTTTTTAGCTGACTAAATTATGCAAACTCTTTGTCTAGATACATTTCTTAGGGTCGCAGGTCCCCTGTCCCTCCATACAGCATACGCCCCATCTGTCTAAGATGGCAAAAAGGACTGGTTATGACATATGATAGATAGTTAGATAGATAGATACTTTATTTATCCTGAGGGAAATTCAGTGGGAGTGTATAAAGAAACATTTGGCAGTTTGTTAACACCTCTCATCTGATTCAGGATCCTCAGAGAAATGTTATCACCAATACATTTTAGGAATTCTGTCTTGGGAGAAAGTGAAGTAATTGGTCTGATGTCTAAGCAATAGTAAACAATCTATATAGAACAAAATTTGAGTTTTCTAAATGTCTGCGGTAAATCTCACCTGAGGTGACAAACGACACATAACAAATGTTTACAAAAAATGTATTTAACCTTATTTGACATAATAAAATAAATGGAATAGAACAGATATTCTCACAAACCGCTTCCCTCACTAACAGCTGATGGATGGCTACAGCATTTATATCAAATTCCAAATCAACGAGTGGTTAGAATGAGAGATAAGTCATGCACTTGGATATCTGCAAGTATATCAGCAGTATATCTTTTTGGTTTCAGATTCAAGTGAAGTAATGGTATTCCTCTGTCTAGAGTAGCTCATTGTCTGACACATTTACAGTATTTCAGCTTGAATAGTGCTACAATATGTTGAAATATCTCTTGCATTTTAAATCCATACATGAGAGGATTGAAGAGAGGAGGAATCACAACATACAGAAGAGATACTATAAGACGAACAATATGCGGTATGCCAGAAGGGATACGATTTTGAATGACTTCAAACGTAATGATAATGGTGAAGTTCAGAAATATAACCAGGTGGGGGAGACAGGTGTTAAGAGCTCCTCTCCTGAATTCCCTGGAGCTCCTCAGACAAATGATCAATATTCTTGTGTAAGAAAACACAATAAATATTAGATGTGGAAGTATTGAAAGTACCATTGCAACAAGTCCATATGCATTGCTTACAGTCGAGTCCCCACACCCTGCTTTGACAAGGGAATAGTTATCACAAGTAATTCTCATTATCACAAACTTGCATAGTCCTATATTAGTTGACAAAATAATAGCAATTCCAATTTTACAAATGGGCAAACAAAAGGCCAAAAACAAAATGAATTTGACAGTTTGTGTCCTGACAAGGGAGTGGTATTGGAGAGGTCTGCATATGGATACATACCTATCAA
>JAOPUD010000162.1:15289156-15307592 GCA_027122715.1 Trisopterus minutus
ATGCTTCCAAACAGGGCGTTCATCAGCAAAGCAGCAACAAAAATATACATGGGTTTGTGAAGGCTTTCATGGACATAAATGACATATAAAACAACAGTATTACTGCAGATAATTTGAATGAAGAGCAAGAAAGTAATTGAGAAATATAAATATCTATATTTTGAAAGCTGTACATGCCCTCCAAGTATAAAATATGTAATATTGTAATGAACATCCATCTTAAATCAATGTTTGAGTGCTATTAGGGTATTGTCCATCTGTTATTTTGCTTTTCCTCAGTGCACAGAGGATATCTTAAATAGTGATAATTGAACCATTCTTGGAATATAGGAGGGTTGCTGCTGTTACTGATCAATGAAGCGCTTTTACAGCAGTCTAAGTAAGATTGTTGGTTGCTGATTTTATTGTTTTCTCTTTGTATCATTATAATCCCTCCTACTTGTCCAGTTTTAACCAAACAGGAGGGACTTTTATCCCTGAGGATAATTAAGTATTGCCTCATGTATGTGTCATGTATATGTATTGTATGTGTAATGCCTTTGTTTAATATCAAGTTTTTTTAGACCACCCAAATAATATAAATAATAAGCTATGGGTATACGAGAAGCAGTATTTTGTTGCTCAAAGTGACGCCTTTGTGATATTAGTACCTACTTTCAGTAGTGTAGTGAGCATACACAAAACGCATACTGTATGTAGGTCATAGAAAGTGTCAAATCAAAATGCTACTCGTTCCTAGAACCAAGTCTGTGAATATACCAAGTTAAAAGTGGTTGATCTTCAATTGCAGATCCATTGATGTTAATTTAACACCTATTTGTCTCTAATTATTTTTCAGTTTGAAGCTTGAGATTTTTTTACGCTTTTTTTTTTTGGTAACACAAATAAAATACAAAAAGCAATTGTCCACATTCCAGATAAACATGTTTTAGACATACTTGTCTGTCAAATACTATTATTTTAGCTTGAATAATGCTACAAGACGTTGATATATTGTTAGATGGTTTGCTGATTTTTATTGTTTTTTCTTATTCTCATTGTATCTCATTATAATCCCTCCTTCTTGTCCATTTTTACCCAAACAGGACAGACCTTTATTCCTGAGGATAATTAAGTATTGCATCATTCATACTAGCCAGCTTCCTTAGCTCCTCTCCTTTCTCTAAAGAGTCTTTCAAACACAGCGGGCCTTTACGTAATCCACAGGGTTCTACTTTATTAATGCTAAGCCATTTAGTTTCAGAACCTAATCTATAATTTTATATAGATTGTGTCGGATTGCAGTCTGACAGGTGGTTAACCGAGTTATGTTTTTCACAAACTAGCATACTCCTTTTAAATCAGATCAATTTTCAGACTAATCTGACTAATCTATCTGGATCTAACTTCTCAATATATGGGATCCTTTCCTTATTTACTGTGATAATCTAAAAAAGTTAACAATATATACAAAGCAATTGTAGGAGTAACTCAAACCTGAAGTGAAAAACAACACAAAACTGATTTTACTAAGCAAGATGTATTTTTTAAACAAATATATCTGTATTTAGATATAGTTGTATGTACATACACTTGTCACAGTATGCAGTTATTATTTTGAGTGACAAATAACACAAAATAAAATGCCAAGTATGAGTATGTATATTTTAATATATATTACCATATCTCCCTTTTAATAAAGAACAAATATTAGATAAGTCCCACTCTGTTATGGCCAATAGTATCAAATAATGAAAAACATTATGAGAGTATTTGAGAGTTGTAAAGAGAGAGAGCAGAAAACCACTTTGAAACTATACAACCAGAAAAACATCTCTCCGTCTCTGCCCCCTCTCTCCCTCCATTTCTCTATATTCCATATTGTCTCATACAGGGGCATGCACAACATACAGGCACTGAATTCACTAATAGCTGACAGATGGCTCTAGCATTTCTAACAAATTGCACTCTTATTATCCTATCTCTATCTTATTATATTTCTAAGTTATGCAGCTGATCCAACAACACTATTTTGTTTTATTGGACAAAAGCATATATCCAGTAGTCCTTTGTCTAGTAGCTCATCATCTGACAAATACCGCTATTTCAAATTGAGTAGTGCTACAAGACGTTGAGATATCTCTTGCATTTTAAATCCATACATGAGAGGATTGAAGAGAGGAGGAACCACAACATACAGGAGAGACACTATAAGACGAACTATATGCGGTATGCCAGAAGGGATTCTGGTTTGAATAATTTCAAACATTATTATCATGGTGAAGTTCAGAAATATAGCAAGGTGGGGGAGACAAGTGTTAAGAGCTCCTCTCCTGAAATCCTTGGAGCTCCTCAGACAAATGATCAATATTCTTGTGTAAGAAAACACAATAAATATTAGATGTGGAACTACGGTAAATACCATTACACAAAGCCCATATACATTGCTTATGGTGGAGTCCCCACACCCCGCTTTGACAAGAGAATAGTTATCACAAGTAATTCTCATTATCACAAACTTGCATAGTCCCACATTAGTTGACAAAATAATAGCAATTCCAATTTTACAACTAGGCAAACAAAAGGCCAAAACCAAAATGAATTTGACAGTTTGTGTCCTGACAAGGGAGTGGTATTGGAGAGGTCTGCATATGGATACATACCTATCAAAAGCCATCGCTGACAACAGTGTGAATTCACAACTAGCATACACATATATTAAAAAGCTTTGTAACCGGCAGGCAGGGCGGGATATAGTTTGAGTTGCTGACAGAAGATCCACAAGAAGTTTGGGATAGACGGTTATGCTTCCAAACAGGGCGTTCATCAGCAAAGCAGCAACAAAAATATACATGGGTTTGTGAAGGCTTTCATGGACATAGATGACATATAAAACAACAGTATTACTGCAGATAATTAGAATGAAGAGCAGAAAAGTAATTGAGAAATAAAAATATCTATATTTTGAAAGCTGTACATGCCCCCCAAGGATAATATGTGTCATATTATCATAAACATCCATCTGAAGTCAATCCTTGAGTGCAATTGAGGAATTATCCCGTAAGATATCTTCTGTGCCCTGTCTTCTTGCTGCTGTTATTGAGGCCTGTAGAGCTTTACAGCAGTCTAAATGTTGTTGATGGTTTGCTCATTATATTGTTTTCTCATTGGAGCTTATTATAATCCCTTTTATGTTTTACCCATTTACGCAAGAGGATGGACCTCTTATCTCTCGGGATAATCTAGAATTGCGTCATTTATACACTAATGCCTAGATAGCCTCAACTAGCCTCAACTAGCCTCAGCAGTCTGGTAATGTGCGTTAAAACGCACAACATTCATGACCATATGTCAAGAGGGTTAGGAGTTATGCTTCTTCAACGTTTTTCAATCGATCGCTGTAGTGCCCCGTATCTTCCTATTTAGATGAACATTAGCTTATTAAACCTTGACCTATGTTCCTTTAAGTACACCAAGTTTGGGTTATGATTGCCTTTATTTAACCCCACCTTGACTGTGCTAATTAGGCTGGCGGGCAATTTTGTTACAGGTTATGGGTATTTGTTCATCGTGAGGAGAGACAAATGTTTACAAACTTTAGGTAGGTGAAAAGGGTCAAAAAATTTAGAAACTTCGGAGCCGTTCATCTTGAAGTTTGATGATGATTGGCTTTAGTTAACCCAGCCTTTTGGCTCCTTCAATTTGACTGGACTATTTCGGGCCTTTTTCAGCCATGTTGTTTTGTCAATCAACTTTATCTTACTTGAGCAGTTATAACTTTTGTCCCCAACAGTCACTAAGTTGGTCCTGCTCAAATCAAATAATTTGTCTAGGAACTGTGGTAATTTTAGTGTCAGGCCACCCACAAATGGAAATGTGGGGATGTCATCTTGTTTACAATTTTATGCTGAACAACTTTTTTATTGGACTCGAGATCATAGGAGTCCATCTTAATGTTGAAATAAGCATTTAAGTCCACACATGTTTTAAACCACACACACTTTTTTTTGGCTCCTGGGGGCTGGAATTTTTTGTGGGCAAACTAATCCTTTCTCGTAAGATGGAAGCTATTGATCCATAATTGGTATCTGCCAAGGGATTTAGATCCAAGTCAAAAAGAAAAACCCTATGGAATTGAGTGTTTTTGCCACAATTCTAAATGGCGGGAAATCTATCGAGACGGTAGTCATAGGTTCTTGAGGCAGATTGGTTCACTGTGAGGAGATGCGTGTTTTGGTAAATTCTCATGACTCAAAGGGGTCAGGTGATGCATGTTCAAATTTTGCGTTTTTGGACTATTCCTGTAGCGCCAATTAATTTTGGAAAAAAAATCTTCTCTCTTAAAGGTGACATAGGCACTCACACCAGGTGTGAGTGCCCTAGGGAAGCAAACATGTAGCAAATGTTGCTCATCTATCTGTCATACATCTAGATGGACACGCACACTATTGATGTGTGATTTTCAAAACGGCTTGTAACCGCCATTCACACTCACACCTGGTGGTATAATATGTCTCCTTTATTATTTAGTTTAGTTTAGTTTAGTTTGAGCTTGAGGCGGGCTCAGTGTAGCAGCTCTCCTGGATGAGAGTGGGAGCCTTTCCTTACTGCTCGACGCAAAGCAATGCAATGCTTAATACTGGCCTGAGTCTAGCAGGGGGGTTATGAAGACGAAGATGTTCTTCATACAGTTGATAACGTTGGAATAAATGGTAAATGGTCCTCGTTTATATAGCGCTTTTAGCCAAAGTGCTTTACAGTGTTGACTGACAGTCATCCATTCATGCATGTATTCACACACAGACAGTGGAGTCAACCACGCAGCTCATCAGGAGCAGTTAGGGTGAGGCGTCTTGCTCACGGACACCTCGACACTCAGCTAGGAGTCGGGAGCCGGGAATCAAACCAGCAACCTTGCGGTTACCAAGGTTTTTTATTTTTTATATATTTTTTTTTATTTATAGTATTGCATACATCAAAACATTGTTTACAAGTTATTTCTTGTTTTTGATTACAGAAAATAAAAAACAAGTGAAACAATCAATGATCGTAACCAGCAAAACCTTGATACTCCCCTTTGTTTTTGTTTTTTTGTTTTTTTTCTAGAACAATGTAACAGGGATGCATTGACAATAATAATATATCAATGTATCAAAGAGAGAGAAGAGAAAAATAAAAAATAAAAATAAATAAAAAAAGACACCTATTGAAGGGGGATGACCTAGCACCTTTTAGAGTGGGTGTATTTTTTACATCAAATAAATATGAAAAATAGAAATAAGAAAAACGTAGCATGTTTTTTCTAGACTAGAAATAATAGACATAAATAAGAATACAAACAAAAACAAATAAAAAGGGCAACAGTCCATCACATGGAGGGGTACGGTTTGGGAGATTTTTCTTCCCTTAATCCATCGGATCTATATAATTTGTCTGCGTCTTTTTCATGAACAAAGTCCAATTTTCCCATATCTTAGTGAACTTGTCCATTTGTAAATTAAGTGAGAAGGTTATTTTTTCCATCACATAAATGTCATTAATTGTGTCTGCCCATTCTTCTAATGTGGGAGGATCGGGATGCAACCAATGTCTAGTAATGTTTTTCTTAGCTACTGTTATCATTATTTGAAATAAGTATTTATCAATATTTCTCATTAAAAAGTCAGCTTTACCTAGAATAAATGTTTGGAAGTTATTAGGAATTTTCGTGTGGAATATTTTTTCCATTGTTTTATGTACCTCTGACCAAAAATGTTTTAACCCTGGGCATTCCCAAAATATATGCCAATGGTTTGCATCCCGATTTCCACAGCCTCTCCAGCATTTAGAGTCTCCTCCAGAGTAATGGGCTTTTAGTTTTGGAGTAATAAAAAATCTTACTAAGCACTTCCATGCGAACTCCCTCCATGTGTATGAACTAGTACATTTCCATTGTGAATCACAGTAGCTATGCCATTCCTCTATTGTCATCTCAAAGTTTCCCTCTATTTCCCATTTATTTTTTATGTATTCTGTTGAGTATGTTTTTTTTGTCAAGAAACCTTTCTAGATTTGTTAGACTCACCTGAATAGGCCCTTAAAATTTCTTTCAGCACCGGGTCTTCCAAATCTATTGGATTTTTTTTTCTACATTTATCAAAATAGTTACGCAACTGTAAATACCTAAAAAAATATTGTTGCTCTAAGGAGAAGTCTTTTCTTAGAGTTTGGAAATCTTTCAATTGCCCTTTTTTTGTAAGTGAGTAGAAGGTTGTAATCCCTTTGTCTATCCATGTTTTAAATCTAAGATCTAATTGATTGGGTTTAAAGTCAGAGTCATACGCACTCCACCTAATTATCCATAATTTATCCATTAATTTATATTCTGTCTTGATTGTATTCCAAACTTTAAGTTGAAACTTAAGCCATTGGTTTTTCAATGTATCCATTATTCGGCCTGACTCTTTATTTCCCAAGACTGCCTGAATAGGGGAATCTTTAATTAAACTCTTTTCAATGTCCTTCCATCTTGCATTATAGTCCTGATTGCATAAATTCAATAAGGGCCTAATTTGGGTTGAGTAAAAATAATCTCTCAAATTAGGAACTCCCATTCCACCTTCTTTTTTCGGGAGTTGCAATGTCTTGAATCGCACTCTCGGTTTTTTCCCTTGCCAAATAAACCTCAAAATAATTTTATCCCAGTCGTGGAATTGCATTTTGGAAATTTCCACGGGGAGAGCCTGAAACAAAAACAAAATTCTAGGTAGAATATTCATCTTGATGGATTCTATTCTTTGAGTCAGATTCATTAAAGGGTTAGAATTCCATCTTAATATGTCAGATTTGATCTTATTCAGGAGTGGGTCATAATTAATTTTTTTAATAGTTGTAATTTCTTTTGGTAATAATACCCCAAGATATTTTATTGCCGTTTGGTCCCACTTCAGATGAAATCTGTCTTGTAAAGCTCTTGGTGGAGGATAGTTTAATCTTAAAATTTGAGTTTTTTGGATGTTTAATTTATATCCCGCATATTTGCCAAATGTTTCTAACAAATCGAATAATTCAGGTAGAGATTCAGAAGGTTCACTTAAAAACATCAAAATATCGTCCGCGTATAGCCCCACCTTGTGTTCATCATTATTTATGCTAATCCCTTTGATACTGTTTCTTTGCCTGATCCACTGAGCCAGCGGCTCAATATATAATGCAAAAAGAAGTGGTGACAATCCACAGCCCTGCCTAGTACCTTTTTCTAACTTAATAGATTTTGATAGATGTCAGTTTATTTAAATTTGGGCGGATGGGTTATTATAAAGAGAGCTGATACCTTTGATAAAATTTTTATGGAAGCCAAATTTTTCAAGGACCCTGTACAAAAACTCCCAGCTTACTGAGTCGAAGGCCTTTTCCGCGTCTAGACTAACTAATAAGGCCTGTAAATTCTGTTCTTGAATATGGCTTAATATACTTAGTGAGCGTCTTATGCTATCATGCGTTTGTCTCTGTGAAATAAATCCAGTCTGATCTGTGTGAATAAGCATGGGAAGGACTGCTTCGACTCTTGATTGATGTATATAATTTATAATCGACATTAAGGACAGAAATTGGTCTAAATGATCCACAGTCTAATCTATCTTTTCCCTCTTTGGGGATTACTGATATAGTAGCTTCTCTCCACGTATGGGGGACAATGCCTTCTTTTAATGCTTTATTAAATATATGGAGGAGGCTTGGTTTTAATTCAGTCCTAAAAGTCTTGCACCATTCGGAGGAGAATCCATCCGGTCCCTGAGACTTGTTGGATTTTAGCTTAGAAATCGCTTTATCCAATTCTTCCACTGTTATGTCTTCCGTCAATTTATTATTTTGGTCTTCGATTAAGGTGGGTAGGTTAAGAGAATCTAAGAATTGTTTAATATTTTGCTCCCCCTCCAATTGTGGTTGGGTATATAATTGATTATAATATTTTTGGAAGGCTGTTTGTATTTCTTCTCTTTTCAATACCAAGGTCTTTGTATCCGGGTCTCTAATTTTATAGATAGTACTGTCTGCTTTTTGTTTTTGCAATTTTCTCGCTAAAAATTTTGCAAATTTTGTACCAGCTTCATAGTATTTTTGTTTTGTATAAATCATATTTTTTTGTATCTCTTGAGTATATAAGGTATTTATCTCCCTCCTGATGTCCTTTAATTTTACTGCCACATTTGCGTTTAGGTCCTTTTTATGTTTTGTCTCAAGCTCTCCCAGTTCTTCGTTTAATTTTACTAATCTCAGTTGTCTTTCTTTCTTTTTCCTTGCACAATAAGAAATTATTTTCCCCCTTAGAACAGCTTTTAAAGTGTCCCATACAATTTCTGAGGCAACTTCTCCATTAATATTTTCTTTTAAGAATTGTTCTATTTCTTTCTTTATTTGTGTTTTAAATGGCATATTATTAAGGATACTTGAGTTCAATCTCCATAAAGTATTTCCTACTTGGCTGTTTATTTGAATTGTTACCATAACTGGGGCGTGGTCTGACAAATCAATATTTCCATGTTCACACTGTTCCACTCTATGACGGTCTCTCTTGTAAATAAAAATATAATCAATTCTTGTATACACGTCATGAGGATGAGAATAATGGGTATAATCACGCCCTGTCGGGTGTATTTCTCTCCAGAGATCTATCACCCCCAGTTCTGACATAAGAATTTTAATTTTTTTGTGAGTTGAGGTTGGAGTATTCATCCTCGAGGAGTCTAACCTCGGATTGATACGTATGTTCCAATCACCCCCGCATATAAGGATGCCTCTTGCTTCTGACATTAAATCAAATATTTTCCTATAAACAGAGATGTGACTGCCTGGAGGAATATAAACATTTAGTATTGTTATTTCAGTATCTTCTATCTTCCCTGAGACCAACACATATCTTCCTTCTTTATCTTTCATCTCTGAGGTTTTCTCAAACGGGACTCTATTGGATATCAAAGTGGCTACTCCTCTTCTATGGCCTGATTTGTATGATGAGTAAAATACTTTTGAAAATCCCATCCTTTCAAGTTTTTCATGCTCAACTGAGTTAAGATGAGTTTCCTGTAATAATGCAATATGTGCTTTTTCTTTTTTCAATTTATTCAGAATCTTACTTCTTTTTATTGGGTTAAGGAGTCCATATGAAATAATCTTAATTTTTTGGTTATCTGTCATAGACTTTTTGTGCTACGTTGATCCCATCCTGCCCTCTCCCTCTTGGTGGTGTTGTTATTTTTTTAAGAACATTATGCATCCCAAAAACATTTATGAACCTTAAGAACAAAACAAAATACAAAAATAAGATGAACTTCAATCTTATTAGAACCATTCTACCTGTTTTAGCGTGCGTTGCTTCCTTTGGTGAGGCTCGGTCTAATCGAGCCTTTCTAGTGCCCATGGTGTTAAGGCACTCATGAAGGGAAAAACCTCTCTTTCCAGAGAGAGGAGCCCTAAAAGATGGTTGCATATCGTCCATTGACATGCACACTGCATCTTTGTGTCCCGACTACTTTCTAGTGTTATCTGTAGGAGTCCTCAGTATTTGTAACTCAAAACAAATCAGAACTATCTCAGCCCTCGCAATTCAAGCTAGGAAATACACATTGCTTATAACAGTCTTATAGTTCCAGGTTAGCTCTTAATAGGTCCACAAAAAACGATATTGTTCAATTAAATCAGGTTGCTAGGCTTGAACCACATAAATCAGGCTAATATTTACTTGGTGGAGTGTGTGTTTCGTTTGAATTCCTGCAGTTTTTCTCTGATGGACCGCTGTCTGGTTCTCCCTTCTCGTTGCGTCTCTGTGGCTGTGCCCGCTGTCACCTTCGGGTCCCCGGCCACCTGCCATGCCGAAATGAGTTGAAGCTCCCGGTCATCTTGGTCGAGTGGTGCCGTGATGACGGTGACCGGTAGTCCCTGCGAAGCCATGTCCTCCGTTGCCTGCGCCGCGCTCTGGTACAGCTGGATGCCATCGTTATAGTAAACTCGAAGTTTTGCTGGGTAGGGGGTTTGGAACTTGATATTCCGCTCCTTCAGTATCTTCTTCGCCTCAAAGTATTCAAAGCGATGTTTAAGCACCGCGGGTGGATAGTCATGGTCTATGAAGAAGCGGTGTTGTTGTAGTAAACAGATTTCTTCTGCCATGCTCGGCGGATCACCTCTTCCTTTACTCTGTGGCTAGCAAACTTGGCAACAATAGACCGGGGCTTTGACCGTGCGTCCACTGGTTTAGCTGCCTGAACTCGGTGAGCTCGCTCGATCCGGACCTCCATGTCCTCCGAAATATCCAATGTTTCTCTCAATAGTTTCTCTAGGAAGCCACACATGTTCTCGCCCTCATCCTTCTCGGGTATACCATAAAGCCGTAGGTTATCCCGGCGGGCTCGCCCTTCTTGGTCAATTAGCTTAGCCTCGGTGGTAGCTTGGCGATGCATTAGCTTTTTCATGAGCCTGCCCATAGCCTGTAGTGTTGTCTCGGCTTCTTCAATCCTACCTTCAGCTTCATCGAGTCTGTCGTTTGTTCTGCGTTGTTCTTCTTTTATCTCTGAGAGTTGTTGTTTATTGTCGCGCCTGAAGTCTTTTATCTCCCGCAATATGCAGCTCAGAGTAGTATGCTCTGCCCCATCATCCTCACTAGGCACGTGGGTAGGGGAGTTACTCGGGCTAGCTTGCGTTAGCTGAGACCATTCTTCCTCATTCCGTGTCTCTGTTGCGACCTGAGTTCTCCTACTTGCTTTCTTACTAGCTCTGCCCTCTGCCATATTTTTTTCAGTTCGTTGTTCGGGATATTCTCAATGTTTTTAGGGCTATTTTCTTAACAAGTCGGGGAGCGCAGAAGTCAAGCAGCCATCTTGTGTCACGTTCAAGGCGGAACCCCCGCGGTTACCAAGGTTTAACGACCGTATGTCAAAGATGAGAGGAGTTCTGCCTCTTCAAAGTTTTCAATCAATTGCTGTTGCGCCCCCTCTGGTCCTATTTGGATTAACTTTACCCTGGTTAATCTTGACCTATGTCTATGCCTACTGGTGACCATGCTTTCGCAATCTAAGCCCCCTAGCCTGGGTGAAACGTTGATTCTGATTGCTTTGTTGTGCCCATAACTATTCTTTAGGGTGACAATTATACCAACCTTGTTTCTGTGGCCTCATTTTTATTTCCTCGACCTGCTTGTGCAGTATTGAGAGCTCACAAGCAAAAACTGATCTAAATTATTGTATGCTAGACATTTCCGATGCATTTTACATCTACGTTTCTGTTAAGTCATTTGACAGCTTTTATCCAAAGCATCTTACGAGCTGATAACAAACAAAAAAGTCCTGCGCTACCAAGTCTTCTTGGTACCAAGCTAGCCCGACGAAGAAACACAACAGGGTCGCTCTTACTAAATGGACTTACCTAGGTCTTGCTATTTGTTAGGTTCCAACCAATAGTTTTATTTTTTACAATCTATCTTATGTTTAAAAGGTCCTCTTAAAAAGTGATCCTGCTGGATAATTAAAACATTTTGAGTTCAAGAGTTGTTATTCTTATAAAAATTAATATAAAAATATTCAAATAATGATAATGATCAAGATTATTTTGGCCCTTAATTACAGATGGACCCTGGGCCCTCCCTTAGGATGGTCTTTTAATTTGCTCTTTAGGGAGACGAAGAGTTGCATGACCTGTTGCTACAATGAACATGTTTTTGTCACGCAAATGTACATCCAGAAACATTGCACAGCCGCTCACGTAAAGTGAAATACCCCAAATTGTCACGGTTGGAAAAGTTATCCTGCTGGAGAATTAAAACGTTTTGAAATTATCAATTCAAGAGTTGTTATTCTAATAAAAATATTCAAATAATGATAATGATCAAGATTATTTTGGCCCCTAATTACAGCTGGACCCTGGGCCCTCCCTTAGGATGGTCTTGTTGTTACAATGAACATGCACAGTGCACAGTGCACTGCACAGCCCTTCATGTAGTGTGCAATACCCCTAATTGTCATTGTTGGAGAAGGGCTCATTAGAAATAATTCTCATGGGCTCTTATCGGTGGCCGTGTTAGTGACAAACTATTCATGTGGGCTCATTTCATCATACTGGAAAACAGGCCCAATTTTGAAAAGTGCATGCATAAACACATACCCACGGACACAGTGAGTATGTGTACTAACGCAACAGGTTGACCAATGTGTCTTTTGTTCATTATTATAGGATCTCCGTGGCCGCTGTATGCTATGGTATCTGCAGAAGCAACCCACTACCGTTACAAGAGCTGCAGGACTATATACCCACTGGCCTTGTCAAGAAGGTACAACAACTTGATGCTCACACATGTGCTGCGCTGTCAAACTACCCAACCGATGTGCATGTTAAGGGCAGTAGTTGAAGTCGAAGAAGCTGGTGAAGCTGAAGTTAAGATCTGATATAGATACATATCTTCTTAACCCTGGTCTTGCTTCCTAAATGTAGAAGTAAGAATCAAATCAAGTAGCAGTTGCCAGTCTGTTTTCGCAAACATACCATAGATCAAAGATGCAATGTTCAATCCTTTATTCGTGGGCTACACAACACAACCAGCACAGTCCTTCAGTAATTCTCTTTCATGCGTCCTTATTCTGCGTGCTAATCCTGCATGCTCTCCTTTAATTTTCTGAAGGGGACCGTGATGGTTGTTTTGGGTGTCCTGCGTGAGATAACTAAAAGATTGAACATCGCATCTTGGCTCTATGGTTTATTTGGGGCAATGGACAGGCGACTGCGTCTAGATACTATACAGACTTCTACGGTTTTGGGGGATCCTAGCTTCGACAGCGACTACAGAACCTGATATGTGTGCTTTGTGTTCAGCTCCTGTACCTCGTCCCGAGATTGTTGCCTGAAGCTCGCAGGGCCCCACAGAGTGCCGCCTCCCCGGAGACCCTCAATGAGCCCCCTCAAGTGGACGGGTGGCAGGAGTTGGACCCCAGGTGGTGGGGAGGCACCGCAGACACCTGCGTGGCAACATGGAGGAATTCTGCCTGGCAGCTGTGGCGGAACCCCACCTTCAACCAACTGGCACAGCTACCGCAATACCGGGTGAGTTGGAGGAGAGCATTTTCAATATTTTTCCAGATCTGTGTTTAAAATGTTGGCTTGTAATACTACTAGGCCAGCCCTTGAAGGAGGGACACTACGTGTTCCTTATCGATATTTCTTCCTTGTTAATTAAAGGAGTTTTTTCTTGCCCTTTCATTCGTGTTTTCATAAATATATGGCATCCAAAGCCAAACAATCGCAATTGCACCATACGGCCACCAGATGGCGACGACTACAATGTGTTCTGATTGGAGGCGATTTACCTAATTCCTCTGAAACCCTCTAGTAGCTGCTATTGATTGATTGGCAAAATGGAGCCCAGACACTGGATTATCCTTTTATTTTGGTTTAATGCATTCAAAAACAACTTTGACATAAACAACAAAAGCAAGACATATTTCTTTGATCATAAAAATAATTAGTGAAGTTTGTTCTTGATGTTTTTTGATGTTTTTTTAGTTTAGCGACTGAGAATCAGAGAATGATATGGCCTGTTTCAATCAGTGGAGTCCCTGCCTTCACACAATATATAGTGTGCATGTCAAATAACAGCAAATATGCCATTACTGTTCATGCGCATGTGCATGCGCACAATTATGAAATGAAAGTATTTTTGTACCATGCTTCTTATTTGGTTTGGGATTAGAATCTGCTTTTGTTTAGCTAACAATGATTAAAAAATGTAAGGGGGGTCACATGACTGCTTTCTCATGTGTTCAAATGCTGTAAAACTTCTTTGCAATTTGGGGGGACGGGCTCTGCCCAGATATTGGCCATTTCGGGATGAGGAGGGGCATACAAATAAGATGGACTAGACTTGACTAGAAGCTCACATGCATAGTATCTGCAACACTGCTGAAAGCAGCAACATCTCTGGTCCAACACAGCAAATGCTAGAAATGGCAGACAAAGACAAGTGAAATTGTGTTTAAAATGTGTTTGCGGTTTGATTCATGTTTCATCTGTTTTCTACCACAATGATTCTGGCTTTTGTTATTGATATTGACCAAACATGCATGAGGAATGGATGTAACAATTCCAATTTGTCCCCTTTATCTAGTTGTCTTTGTCAGAGTGGCTGGCAGCTGAACTAAGAGTACAACGAAATGAAGACGTCTTATCTGATCCTGATAGGTAGCGCCTCAGTGTGTATACGCACACACACACACACTCACACTCACACTCATATACATACACATACACACAAACACTCATTGCATTTCATTTTTGTGTGTGTATGTGTGTGTGTGTGTGTGTGTGTGTGTGTGTGTGTGTGTGTGATCTAGGCAGGAGTACCAGCAGTGGGCCTGCATGGAGTGCTACCTCTCTGGTCCTGTAGAGCAGGGTGGCTGTGGAGGGGACATGAGAGCTCTATGCACCCTCATACTCAACGCCATCATGGACCAGCAAGAAGGGTAACCTCAGGACTTCCTCTTCAACAGGTCTTGAAAGGAGTCATTCAATTGCTTCCCAGATTAAGTCATCAGTAAAGGTGTTTTGCATCAATGTGGTTTGATGAACACTTAACGCTTAACAAACACTTTTTTGTCTTGGAGTAAACACGAGAACTATAACCTAATGTGATTTACGCTAATTTCTGGTTGATGATGCGATTAATCCCACAGGAAATTCAGGAACATCTATACCTCACGTTGATAAGTCAGAATATTATAAACCTGTGCCCTGCTGATAACAACCACCTTACAGGTGATAAGTCTGGAGGTGTTCTTAGGTGTGAAGAAGTTAAACAATCTTAAAACAATTGATGGATGGACATTGTATCATTTCATTCAACAAAGTACAGTACAGGAACTTCAATAAGGGAACCTTTTCTGAAGGCCAATGTGTTAGGCCAGAGCTGGTCTACAGAGAGCCTTGGCACTCTCTATTGAGCCCCATTGCATCAAACTTGGTTGCAGTTCCATCAGAATTCCACTGGGGGTGATCGAATGAGTGCAGATTGAATGGGGGTCTATGGGGCTAGATGGCTAAATGTATCTCTTTCACCTGCTTGTCGTTGAAATATTGCAGATTTTATTGTAGATTCCGCAAGTTTAATATAGATTATAGTCCAAAAGTTGAATGAGTGAGTACTTATCTCCTTTGATTTCTTACAGTTTGGGCCATTGTTGGCCGTACACACTAGCATTCTGCTAATGAATGCTGATTGGTCAGGGACGGACTTGCGACTGATTACGACCAGAGACCCCTCTTAATGGCATCTGAAGCTGCAGCAGAATCACATTATCTTAAGGACTTTCCGTCAAAGTTAATATATATATATGTTATATATTATATGTATATATATAATATTTATATCATAAATGCGGATGTGCCAAAGTGACTCAGAACTTGCCATAAAGCAGGACCTCTGGCAGTGACGTCATCATCTTTTTGAACAGATTTTTACAACACAAAAATGCGATACTCATTCATTTAGTCCCCCTTTTTGACTCTCAAATTACTTGACAAAAAATTGCACCCTAAGAAAAGTGGAATTTGAGGGTGAAACCCCGTCGACTCCCATTCATTCTGCATTCACTGGCGAGCGCCCTCGCATGGACAGAGATGTCAGTTCAGCAACCGGAAGTCACCAGAGAGTGCCAGTTCTCTTCATATTAGACATTATCTGGTTTGGCTCAATGTTTTCTACAGAAGCCTGGAGAGAAGTGGCCCAAGACTTCAAGATACAGGCACATGTCTACCAGACATCTTATCTAGATTACAGGTCTGTGTTTGCGTGCATGCATTTGTAAAAGTAAGGAAAAAGTATCCCTTAAGTGTAACATTTGCTCCATTGCTGCATGTTCAGAAGGCAGAATGTTCTTCTCCTGCTTATCGTGTTCTCTATGTTGAGGTACAGCTTTTGATGCACTTGCTCAGATATCATTTTGTTTGTCCAGGAGTTGGTTTATGAGATGCAACTGAACGGTCATAGAGGCAGGGAGGAGGTGTGTCACTTCTTGTTTGAGCTGCTCTCTGTGAGGTGCTCCTCTTCTGGGAACTCTGACTCACAGTGCATCGGCAGAGAGCTACGCCTGCAGCAAACACTACACTCATGGAATAGGTACACACACGCACACGCATGCACACACACACGCACACGCATGCACACACACACACACACACGTCTACACAAATGTGTGTGTGTGGGTGTTTTCCTTGTTGTTTTCTTGTTGAAAAGCCTTGAACGATTTTAAATCCCTTTGAAAATAAATAGCTTCAACTGGCTGCTATAACAATTTCGTCAGTATCTAGACCCCCTTCATAGCACGGAAACTGCTTTTATTAAAGTTGTAAATGATATCACAGATAAAACATATAACACGACACTCTGAACACAGACAAATTGGCAAAAAAAAATCAGGCAAATTTTCAATATTGATTCTATTGGACCTCAGTGCTGCATTTGACACTGTTCACCACTCAATACTGTGCTGGATGGCACAGTATTGAAGTCGTCCAGGTCATATATACAAAAACAGGAACAACGTTGTCTCCATTAGTAACTATGTATCTGAACCAACTATTGCGTGTGGAGGTAGTACCCAAAGGTACAATCCTCGGTCTTTATTTAACCTTGACATGATCCCACTGCAACTAATTATCCGAAACAACAACATTGCTTACCATTGTTATGGGGACGACACACAAATCTTTTTAGCCCTATCACCAACTGACGTATCGGATTATAGATCTGATGTGTCACTGGGCAGGTCAAGGACTGGATGTGCCAGAATGTCCTACAACTAAATTATTATTTTTTTTTAACAGAAAGTCTCAGTTATGGTTTCACGTCGACGCAACGCAATGACCACGCAGACACTTTGACGCAGTCGTGAACCTGTTTTAGTCCTGTGTGGGGTTTTAATGAGCGGACCACTACAGCCCTTGCTGCTGCTGCGTCGCCCCAACGCAAGGTTACAATTTTTGGAGTGCACACATTGGGCCCTTGCGGTGGACGCAAGGAGGGTCCGCAAGGACATAATGGGTCCGTACACCCCCTTGCATTTTGTCGACGTGGAACCATGACTAAGCCTTAAGCCTACAACAAACCAGACATCTTGGCCTTATATTATAGATTCAGATAAAAAGGTCAACGGCCACATCGAGTCAGTGATAACATCGGACAACTGTCACTCCAAGAACATGACGAAAACTACTCATGTCTAATCAAGATCTTTCCAGGTCTTGTTCAGAATGCAGCTAATAGAGTTAAATTCTCAAATCCCTGAATTGGCTCCCAGTATGTCAGAGGATTAATTTGAAATCGCACTCATGAAATCCTGGTTTATTTTATTGTATGACGCACATGGAGTCTGCCTTGTGTGTGGAATGTGCTATATAAATAGGGTTGACTTGACTTGACTTTGTGACACAGAGTTCTCCTAGCCCTCCCAGCGGAGTTGTTAGTTGTCGCAGTGAGGAATGCAGACCAGAGATGGACTCTGGACTTCAACAGCAGCATAGAGCATGTCAACCAGTATCAGGTGAGCAGATGCACTACTTGATGTGCTCTGATGTTTAGTCAGGTCTGCTTCTGGTGTTGTTTATGGATAAAATGTACAGTTGCACACATACCATTAGCATAGACACTAATAACGTGTGTGTGTGCATGTGCGCGTGCGTGTGTGTGCGTGCCTGTGTGTGTGTGTGTGTGTGTGTGTCCGTTCCCTCTGCCTTCCTTCGGGTCCGCGTGTGTGCATCAGAGGAGGCTGTGCTCTCCGGCTGCACTGCTGCCCTACCATGTCACGTCACACCTTCTGAGGGTGAGACCTCCCACATCTACAGCACCTGACACATCTCTCTGCTCCCATCCTTCAGTACTGATGTAATCCCCAATCCCCACCTCCCCCTCCCCAATCCCCTCTTCTCCCCTCCCCTCAGGGTATGCTGAGCGCCAGTGCACGCTGTGTCCTCTCCTCCGCGGAGGCCAACAGGGCGTGGGCCGAGATCCCCCTCCGCTGTCCTCTGCTTCTCGTCTCCACTGTGGTACATGTGAACCGGACTATAGGTTCAAGCTTTAAACAATATCCTATAGTTAAGGATGTGGCCTCCTTGGTTCTGGTATAACTATAGCCTCCTCTAGATCTCTATCATCTATTTCAACACAGTCTGAACAGTTTTCCATTTCGTTATTCGATTTATTTGATCTATTCTTATTTGATCTATTGTTTTTATTTTTTTATTTTGCTGTGGTCAAGACAAAATATAAATTCCACCGCAGTTAGTTGTATTTGGCAACTTCTTGACTCACTTCCCACTTCAAACTTCAGCTGGTGGAAGTCATTGTGGTTATTCCGTCAAATGACTCTTTGTGTGTGTCTGTGTGTGTGTGTGTGTGTGTGTGTGTGTGTGTGTGTGTGTGTGTGTGTGTGTGTGTGTGTGTGTG